>CAODLS011054482.1:0-24400 GCA_948243855.1 Flueggea neowawraea
TACACGAATATAGTATTATATCCTACACCTTTGTCTCCTAATTGGATACACAATGGATCACAATCCAACGTGTTAGAATAAAATTTATAAGTGGTCACACCAACTTCTTGATAATTCTACAAATCATACGACCTTAAAGTAGATCTCCCACTTTTCACTATCTTTTTTCACGATTATGGAGTAATATTGGACTTTTATGCACTAAATGCACAATTATATTCTACCCATTATGTGACACCCCAGCCCCAAATAACCATGCATAACATATATTTATTAGTACATGCATTGCATAAATATTTTCATATAGAATTGGTTTCATATAGTTATAATTTAAGATGCAAAGATAAATACTTAAGGAATTAGTTAAAGAATAACTATTAGATACAATTGCGTAGTCGCAACAAATATCGATCAAACCTATAGTATTGAATTCACAATTAAAATTGAATTTTTATTGTTAATATGCATCAAATAATTTTAGAAATATTAAAGTTATGAATTAAATGTGTGAACCAAGAATAAAAGAGGGATTAAAATGAATGCAAGCAAAGAAATGGAACAAATGTGAAAATTGTGTGTATGGTACGAAAAATCTTACTCACAGATGGATGATTGAAATGATATGTCATTGACATTATTGACTTAAAACACAGACTTAACCAATATGTTTAAGATCTCTTATAGTACATGAAATGATCTGAGACGTCTCTTATAATTCAAATGATTCGAGACTTAATGTCTCTTATAATTCATAGATCGATCGTCATGTGACTTATAGCTTCGAGACTAAATGTTTCCACAGATACAGTACATGGTTAGAGACTTAATGTCTCTTATAGTTCACAGATCGATCGTAATCTAGCTTATAGTTTCTAGACTATATGTCTCCATAGACCCGGGTTGAGACTTATCGTGTTCTGGTCAAGCTCCAAAGTAAATTGGAACTACATTCACTCACATTGTTGCACATTGTGTGTATAATATATATTGGATGCGTATGCTATATATTGTGGATTTGCTGATGATAGTTTCTCTTATTAAGTAGCGACTCATATAAAGTGCTAATATTTTTCCAGGATTCTAGCATATACAGTTTTTGAAAGTTCATCAAGCGTGATGCTGATTAACTGTTGCATATACGTATGGAGCACATGTCATCCGGTTGGGTTCCACACTCTCTCTCCTCTGCATTTTGTTATCATTATACATATAGTTTTGAGAAAAAATCTAGCGTATTGTATGTATATTTATTAGTATTTTTTTCATACTTTCTTGAAAATTTTTCATATGTACATTTATATATAAATGATATATTATAAATATGTGTTTTGTTATTGTAATTTCATATTATAATACGGATATATGATAGAATAGGGTGTGTCACACATTATGACCACCATCTTTTCAAAATACTCATTTTTTAGAGTCGTGCAAATTTTTCCTTAATTCGCACTTTATTCTATCCAATATGGTTTTATCTCATTCGTTTATTTGTAATAATACAAATAAAATAGGCATATACATACTCACGTATTACCTAAATAATTAAAATCACATTTCAATTATATAAATGAGAACCAAAATTATATGTTTTCAAATTATTTATTTTGAAAAACTAATTTTTAAAATAATTCTTTGCAGAAAATTTATTTTTTACAATTTTTAAATAATTTTTATGTCCCAAATAAATTAGAAAAAATTATTCTGAAACTCAAAAAAATTGTGAAAAATATACTCAAAATTTCAGAAAATTTTAAAAAATTCCTGTAAATTTCGGAAAAAAATAATAAACGGGATTGATTGCTATTGAAGCTAATGATAGTTCCTCTTCGAAAATACCAATATAACTAGAATTGAAGCAGGCAGATGTTAACAATTTGTTATGGGCCATTGACTTAGAGCAGGTAGAGGAGACGATCAAGACTACAAATGGATAACCATTTAGTCATTAAATAATTAATCACACAGATTGTCCTCTGTTTTTCGTGAATCATTTATCCGTGTAAAATCATCCGGTAAACAAAAAATCTGTAGTAGTGAAGTGATGTTGTTTTCGAATTCTATAGTAGTCAAGTGATGAGAACCCGTTTATCATGTTGTCCACAAAAAATATATTTAAATATACTTTCAAAATGTAATTGTAACACAGAAGTTGGTAGGTTGTTTTCGATTTCTTTTGTTAAACAACCTATAAGGAATCTGCGAATTAGAGAAGAATTTCTCACTAATTAGGGTTAATTTTACTTATGGTCACCTTAAATTGAAGAAAATTTCAGTATGATTACTAAACTCAAATTTATTACAGTAAGATCATCAAATGTTGAGTTTTATTCTAAGAAAGTCATTTTGCAAATTACTAGACCGAAAAAATGACTAAACATACCACGTCACGCAAATATCGCCAAGTGGATGTCACATCAATGTTAACGTGGAAACCCAACCAAAACCGACCCAAGACCCGAAAAGCAACCTAACTCAAAATCCAACAATCAAACCAACCAAACTCCTCTTCTACCTCTTAAACATACCTCACCATACCCTAAACAAAATACATCCGCCACCCACCACCGCAGCCCGACCACCACCAGATCCAACTCCATTCACACAAGTCTCTTTTTTTGCTTTCTCTCTATCTTTCTCGACCCCCACTGCCGTCTCTTTCCCTCTCTCATCACCCAACCCCGACGTCTCTTTCACTCATTCCCAGTGTGTTCTCTTTGATTTCACACCACGATCATCGTTCTACCTCTCTCTGGCCTTGGCGTGACTAATGATTTCATCTACCACCACCACCACAGAAACAAACAACCTCCATAATCAGGTCTAGTCAACACCATAGAAAGAAGCAACCTCCATAATTAGGTTTTTTTCTTCCTGACGCCAAACACTCTTCTTCTTCGGTTGCTGGAGAGCGAGATCTCGTGATGAACACAGAGAAATTGACGAGATTTTGATTTCTTTGTCGTTGCAGATTGCAGAGGAAAGGAGAGGAGAGGAGAGGAGGAGGTGGTCTTGTTTGTCGGCGGTGGGTATCGAAGAGACTGAAGCTTGACTTCCTCTTTTTCAGATTTCTAGATTGAAGCTTGACTTCCTCTTTTGCAGCTTCGGTTAAATTCTAGTTGAATTGGAAGAGATGAGATGTTTTTCTTGGATTTTGATTCTGAGGGGTTTCTGATGTTTTAACGGAGTTGAAAATTGAGGGGATTTATGGATCTACTTGTGAATATGCTTCGATTGGAGACTTAATATAATTTGGCGTCAAATTCTCTGTTTTTCCTTGAAACATCTCCTAGTATGTTTGTGCTTTTTTACCCAATGTAGTTGGGGATCATATGCTCATGTCATTCGTGCTTCCCCAATCCACAAGCGATTTTTATGAAAATATGTCTGCTGCTTATTTGACTTTTTGATGTGGTGTAAAGCAGCTACTAGCTAGGTATGCTTGATGAAATCTGTGAAGTTGGATAACTGACAATTAGGGCAGTTGGAAACTGTTGCGTGTTTGAGCAATTTTATGAATTTGCTGTTGGATACTGTGTTTCAAGTGTGAAGGATGGATCTTTATGCTTAGCTTAAAGTTTCCACGGAAAAGAATGAATGGATTTTTGTGCATAGCAGGAGTTGCGGCAATAGGCACACATTTGAATGTATTACACTTAATCAGTTGGTTGAAGTATTCTGTCATCATGTTGCCCTGCTTTTCCCTCCAGGTTAGCTTAATTATGTTTCTTATTTAGATAAGCTTCTGATGGAAACACATTGAAGTCGCAAATGGGTCTGCTTTGGGTTAGTAATTTTTTTTTAATTTTCGGGTCGGTTCTAGTCGGGTTACAGTTTGGGTTCGGTTCGGTTTTTGGCTTGGGTTTTGTATTGGGTTTCCATGTCACCATCCATGTGGCGATATTAAAGTAACGTGACATGCTTAGTCATCTTTACGATCTAACGATTTTTAAAAACCGGTCATAGTGACTTTCTTGAAATGAAATTCAATGTTTGGTGGCCTTATTGCAACAAACTTAAAATTAAGGCCATGGTGAAATATTCTTCCATTTTAGGTGACCGCCAGTTAAATTAACCCCTTTCACTAATATTTTAAAAATTGAACCACTGTAGATATATGTTATTCGTTGGAAATTTTAGATTCAACCCATTATTGCGCAAAAACATTTCCAAAATTGAGACGCAACACTCAAAAATTCCTCCCGATTTTACACAACAAAATGAAAATTAGCGGAAAATTCTCACCAAATAGTGAGAACTTCTTGCTCCTTTTTTATTTTTGTAAAAAGTTCATGGACAATTCAGCGAGAAACAAGATGTTTTCTCTCTAATTAGCGCAAGAATTTCTAGCTAATTTTCGACAAGAGGTTTTCACTTTTTCTTCTTCTCATTAATTTCAAGCACTCAACTTTACCTCTCCTTTTATCAAAATATAGATTTTTATAAAAACTTTTTATAACACTCATCTCAAAATATCGATTTTTATAAAAAAATTATAAGTTAATTTGTTTTCTTTCTTTCTTTATTTTTTTTAGGGTTGGTTGATTTTAGTGTTTTTGTCGAATTTAGTGGTTTCTGAAATTGTAGGAATAAGTTGTGAAATATTTTTGTGGGGACCATTCCGTAAGTTTCTAGTTGTACAGGGAATTTAAAAGAAATAAATATAAATTAATTTAAAAACATTCAATTAAAAAATATAAATTAAACTTATCAGAATATATAAATTGATTTTAAAAATTATTTTTACAAAAAAAGTAAATTAACGTTTGGTGAGAAACTTTTTAATTGATAAGAACAAGAAGAAAACCTGGGTTTGTATTAATGTATATAGGACTAAATACAATATGCACGCTGCTATCAATGACAGTAAAGAAGAATGGAAGGGGAGGGAGAGAGCGCAGAAAAGAAATTGGGCAAGTTCCTCAACTAGATGGAAATTCAACAATACATGATATCAAAAGAAGAACGCTGGAAAATATTGTCAACAAAGTCGACAAAAGACTGGTTGTTTGAGCGTGTTGTCAACAACTGCAACTAATCTATTTGAATAGTTTAGATATTATTTTGATTATTGATGATCAATTCACAGGATTAAACAGAGATGTACATTGATTAAGTTTTATTATCATTCATTTTTTCTTAATTGCATTCTTGTGATCTCTAATTTTATATATATATATATATATATATATATAAAAGAGGGCGACACTTCCTAAATTTTATTACTTCCCTTACATATGACAAAGGAATACCATAGGTATAGACAAAACAAAGACAATGAAAAAATAAATATAACCACACAAACAAAACAAAATAATGAAGGCATGACAAATTAAGGGGAAAACTAAAACAAAGAGCAAATTACCCACAACCAATCTTATCTCTGGCAAAAAAATCATGCAAACCTATAGGAGTTTGCTGTAAGACATGGTAGCCCTTATGAAAGGAATGCCCATACTTCGCCAACCAGTCAGCAACGCCATTACAGTCTTTATACACATGGGTTACATGAACATTCCAATTCTTACTAAGAGATCTCTTAATAACGTCTATCAAAGCCCATTGTTGATTTACCATAACCTCTCTTCTTTTAATCCAGTTAATAGCAATAAGTTATCACTCTCAACACAAATATCCTTGTAGCCCTCACTCCAAGCCAACTATATCCCTCTATAGATAGCCCACAATTCTGCATTGAGCACATTACATTTTCCAAGATTGATGACAAAACCCTTAAGTTGGTTACCTTCAGCATCTCTTAAGATACCTTCCATAGAGGCATAACCCGTAGATGGTAGATAAGAACCATCCGTGTTAAGTTTAACAGTCCCCAAATCTGGCGGCTTCCAATGGGTATGATTGTCCCTTCTATTACCATCACCATACATAGCTTGCGTTCTTTTCAACATCTTGAAAGTTTCAGAAGCATAAATCTTAATACTTTCACTCATCATAGTTATAACTTTCTTGGTGAAGATCCTCACATTCCTCCATTTCCAAATAAACCAACACACTACTCCAAAGATAATGCTCCAAGGAATTCCTTCATTATTACATTTACCATAAGTTAAGTTTCTTACCAACCAAGTTTCATTATCCACATTTAAAACTCATTCAAAGGGATATCCTCAGAAAGGTTACTCCAGACAGCAGTGGAAAAAACACATTCTTTCATAATATGAAAACAAGATTCCACTTGATCAGGGAAGCAATCACAAAACAGGCCAATAGACATATGTTTTTTAGTTCTCTGTTCATTAGTTCGTAATCCATCATAAAGATCCAAAGGAAAGTATGTACTCTTTGAAGACCCTTGAATCTCCATATCACATCCCATTTCATATTTTCTTGTTGCGAACTTTTGGTGCGATTCCAATACACCTGGTCATCTCCAGCATTGGCATTTGGGGGTTTTATCCCAGCAAGTATATCACAAATATCATTAGGAAGAATCTGTTGTAACTTCCCAGTCCCAGCTACCTTCCTCCGTTAAGAAATGGTTAACAATCATAGAAAATGTTCCTTGAGCCATTCCCTCTGCAGCATAATCTCTGAGAAGATTGTCACCTGCCCACTTATCCTCCCAAAATTTTATTTTAGAACTATTGCCCACAACCCAGCTAATACCTTCCAACATGTTCCTCCAGGCTTTGCTAATACCTTTTCAGAGATGAGAGCCGTCACTAGCTTTAAGGTTCAATAGGATATCACAATCATTTTGCATATACTTTGCCCTCATCACCCTAACCCACAATTTATTTCGATTAGCAATCAGCTGCCATGCAAGCTTAGTCATAAACGTTGTATTATAATAATGCAGATTACAGATACCAAGCCCTTCCTTAAATTTAGGTTGACAAACCTTGCTCCATGCCAGTAGGTTGATGGGTTTATCTCCAGTAGCTGCACCCCATAAAAACCTTCTACAAATCTTTTCAATGTCTTGTATCGTGCCAGCTGGGAGTAAAATGGTTTCTATAGTATACACCGAGAAGGCATTAAGAATACTTGAATTAAGGTGACTCTACCTGCTAAAGATAGGCTCTTTGCATGCTAAGAAGAAACCTTTTTCAACACTTTATCCACAATTACCTTATATGTTTTTGAGCATACGTTTGCGTAGAAGGGAAACCCCAAGATAACACCCCAGGTCTTCTTCTAGCTTGAAACCAGCCAAGTTGGTAAGAAATCTACCTTCACGAGGCGACATTCCTTTCGAAACATACCTGATAGATTTCTCTTTACTCACCGCTTGCCTAGACAAAGCACAAAAATCTCCCAAGACTTCATTAACCACCAAGACTTGATCTTTATCTACCCTACAAAAAAGTAAAATATCATCAGCTAAAAATAAATAACTAATAAGAGGACCACCCATACAGATTTCTAAAGGCTTCCATCTTCCCCTCTCGATTTGGCTATTAATAGCATGAGCCAGACTTTCAACACAAAGAACAAAAAGGTACGGGGATATAGGGTCTCCTTGTCTTATCCCCTGTGATGGCCAAAAGCCCTCAATAAGGCTACCATTCCACAACACCTGCATAGCAGCAGTTCAAATACAATACATAATTAACTTAATAATATTAGAAGGAAAACAAGCTTCTTTAGGGTGTCCTCAATAAATTCCCATCTTAGCCTGTCGTATGCCTTCTGTAGATCAATTTTAATAGCCATAAATTTCCTCTTTGCTTTCCTTCTCATTGAATGAACAATTTCTTGTGCTAAAATAATGTTCTTTGTGATGTTTCTGTTAGGCACAAAACTAGTCTGACCTTGCCCAATCAACTCCTAAAGAATCGGTTTCATTCACCTTAGTGATAATTTTATATATAGTAGAACAAAGGCTTATGGGTCTCAATTGACTAAAAAACTCAGGAACCTCCACTTTCGGAATGAGCACCAAACTAGTTTGATTTATTTCAGTAGGGAAAGAGCCCAAACGAAATGCTTCCCTAACAAATTCCACCACCGACGTCCCAATTTTATGCCACTGATGCTGGAAGAAATAGGACTCATTTTAAAGACCGTTCTCTTAACCTTTTCAGGAGAGACCTCTTCCCCAATACGGTCTGGCTCATTTTTATCTAACTAAGGAAAACATCCGGGAGGACAACATCTTCCTTGGTAAAGAGGTTTTCAAAAAAGTTAATAGCATCCTTTTTCAAAACCCCATCATCACTGCACCAAATTGTACCATCAATCTTTAGCATTGAAATTTTATTCCTTTGAATTCTCGCCTTTGTCTTAGTGTGAAAAAATCTAGTATTTATTAAGTTCAGTTTTGATGATGATGTGCACAAAACATCCATGAAAGAAGTGCAAACGTGCAGACTTTGTGACTTGTCGCAACAAAGCACGTTATGAATTAACAACGTACATAGAAAGTCAAAATGCGTAGACGTGTATGGTACTGGAGGCAAAAAGTATCAAATATTGATCTATGCATACAGATGAATGTGCAACACACGTTAACGAAGTCCAAATCAATGAGAAGAAAATGCGCAAGAGCCGAGGCACATTGAGCATTCGTCAAAGCACGTTGATAAGCAAAGATGCGATCTTTAAAGAGAAGTTCAACGCACGTAAATGGCTGAGCTACGCATGTAGATGAGGACGAGATGGACTAGTTGACAAAATCAAAACATTCCTCGAAAATTTGAATTTAAATATTCTCTGACACAAATCACGTGCAAAATCAGAGGTGCAGAATTTGACAGAACGACAACGCACATTGAAGGCTATAGTATGCACGTAGAAGAAGCTTGGGCAACATGACAACGTTCTGAAGATTCAGAGCAATGCACGTTGAAGGATGTTCAACACACATTGAAGAATGAACAACGCACGTAGATGATGATCCACTCAAAGCTGAGATCACTAGAGTTCTATCAATATACGCAGACTTGCATACACAATATGTAGAAGTTAGATAAAATGAGGTACTACACACGTAGATGGTGGCTACGTACGTAGAAGGCGGTGACATCATTATTGGGCAGAATTTGTTTTTTTCTCTCAACGGCTGCTTCGAGGCTTCCAACGGCTATATTTTCAAGAGAATCTATAAATAGACATCTCAGAACAGTAGACAAAAGAGAGAGACATGTGTTAAATCTTGCTATTCATTTTATCTTTCTTTTCTTCCTTTATTGCCCATTTGAACTATTCACTTGCCAACACAATATTGGGTTTGGGTTGAGCTGTATTCATATATCTTTGGGTTAATCTTGTAACAAGCAAGGTATTTGGTTAGGGTAGATAGGTTTCCGTATTAAGTCTTAGAAAAAGAAGAGAGGCTGCTAGTGAGCTTAGGAAAACTAGTGTTGGTTTTCTTGTTTTGTCCTTAAAACAAGAAGAACGATTTTCTAGTTGATTCCATAAAAATTAGGGTAACGATTTTCTAGTTGAACCTGCAAAAACTAAGGATACAATTTTCTAGTTGAGCCCTCAAAACTAGGGATTTTGTTTTCTTGTTTTGTCCTTAAACAAGGTGTAATGGTTTGCTTATTGATCTCGCAAAAATAAGTGTGTAACGGTTTTATTGTTGAGCCCGTAAAAACAAAGTGTAACGGTTTTTCTCCACCCGCAAGCGAGAAGATAATGATTGAACTCTCTAGTGGATCTAGAGGAGTGGATGTAGGTCAAGAGGACTGAACTATTATAAATAATAGGCTTTGATTTTCTCTCTCCCTTACTCTCATTTACTTTGTCTTGCACTTGCTTTACATTGTTTGTGAATTAGTGGTTTTATTGCTTCCGCATTTTGACTTTAATTTTTTTTGTAAAAGAACTTTTTTATTTGCTTTAGTTTACAAAATATTTTCAATAAAGTTTTTAACTTAATAAAACTTCATTTCAGGCTTTTTGCTGCCAAAATATCTCCTCTTGAAGAAGTACCTTCTTATAATCTCGTTGCAACGTACCCATAAGATCATTCAGTTGATCTGAGCAATGCTTCTCAAGAGATTCTTCTATACCTTTGATCCGATTCTAAAGCATCGTTTTCTTTTTCTCTATATGCCCAAACACATGTTATTCCAGCACTGAGCTGCCTTTGTAAAATTCTTAATGGATTGTAAGAGATCCACATCTGTACCCAATATTGATCAACCAAACTATTAAAGGAGGGGTAAGTTGTCCAAGCATTAATGAAGCGAAAAGGTTTAGCCACTTTCTCATGATTAGAAAGATCAATCTTGAGCATAATCGGTCTATGGTCAAAGTGTTGTTTAGGAAGATGAAGAACTGAGGAAGTGGGAAAGACATTCAGAAATCCCTAATTGTTAAACATATGATCCAAACGTTCCAACAGGTTGCCTTTCGCCCAAGTGAATTGTGGTCCTTGATACCCCAGATCCTACACATTGCTATCAAGCAACCATTTTTTTAAAAAAGAACAAGGCTTTTGACCGGAAACAACACCCCCTTTCTATCTTCAACTGACAGTCTTGCATTGAAGTCACCAGCAAGGCACCAAGGATTAGTCCCAACAATGTCTTTGAGCTTTAACAAATTCTCCCATAATCTTTTTCAAATTTGGGCTTTAGGACTTGCATAGATACGGGTAATATGAGTCCAAATGTTCAGATTCATTTTCACCTTCAAATGAACAAATTGATAGGAAGTAGTTAGAATACTGATTTCATTATTGCCATTCCAGAGGATCCATATACCACCTCTAAAACCATTAGCTTCAATCCGAAAAGAGAATGTAAAACCCAAGCTTTGGATCGTACGGTCAACCTTAATTCCATTAATTCTAGGTTCAAGGAGAGCCACAATCAACGGATTATGCTTTTTCTTGTACTGTCCCTGCATTGCACTAACAATGACATTAGTTTCAGGAGTTAGCAACCCATCATTCATTTTCAAAGATTTTCCATTGTTTTCTGCTTCTTCACCTTCTGTTTCCATATTGGCAAGAATTTCAAATTTTGAACCCTTCCCATTATTAGACGTGTTTCCATTAGGGTGCTCATGGGTCGGGACGGTTTGGGGATCCCAAAAGAACCAGAACCGTCCCAAAGTCCCGAAATTCTGAATTTCCTAGAACCGGAACCGAACCAAAGTGTCGAAAGAATCGTCCCGAAATATCCAAAATTTCGGGACGGTTGGGGACGGATCTTCAGGACTTTTGGGACGGAGAAAACGTAATAGTTTCGGTTCGGTTCTCAGAGATTTTTTTTCAACAAATTCAACTTAATTACGAAAAAACCATCAATCATATCAATCATAACTTCAATACAAACAAATTACACAACATAAAATTAAATCACTAATCAAAGGCAATATAAATCTCATCAATCATATGTTAAACCACAATCAAATACACTAACATAAAATTAAATTCCATCAATCATTTCTGAATTCTATTGCTCATATACACCTATGAGAAATGCTTTCATCTGTTGCAGGATCTCTCTCTTTTTTTTTAAAATTATTCTTTGGTTTTCTCTTATAATTCTATTGCTCATATATATTTTTATTTTGCTTATTTGGTGACATGTTAAGAAAGCTTTAAATACACTTAGGAGCAGTGTTTTCTTCTTAATGGGTTCATGCAACTCGAAAGGTACATGATTGTTTTTACAAATATATTGTATCTCTACATATATATTATATATATTATACTATATGTGTGTGTACACATATATATTTGGTACTAGTTTCGGTTCTACGGTTCGGGACAGTTTGGGAAGGTTAGGGACGGTTCTCGGTACAGGTATTGCTTAAGATCCAAAACCATCCCAAATAAAAATTTCGGGACGGTTCGGTTCGGAGAAAGTCAAAAGTCAATGGTTTTTTTTTGTTCTAGTTCTTTTCAGTTCGGATATTCGGTTCGGTTCAAGAATCTCCAAGAACCATGAGCAACCCTAGTTTCCATGCATAGAAATTTGTTCGTTGCTAGATTTTCTTGTATCAGTGGCGGATTTTTTGGCACTTCAGCGAGATCTCTGTGGAGCATGCACCCACTCCCTGAAGGCCGGCTCCGATGTTTTAACTCTGTTGCCGAACACAGACCTTGTGATCTCTAGTTTGATTTATTGTTTTTATTATTTGTTTTGTTATTTACTTTAATTTTCGTTCTTGCGATCAAAACATCCCCATATTTTATTTTCTTTGTTTCAAATAAATAAATTTTAATAGTGTTTGTGAATTTGATCATCTTACAACTTTATACAAATCATATCTTTGAGTATGAATTAATTTGTTGAATTTGACATTCATCAAATTTTGGAGAAATTCTCAACAATTACAACCATGCCTCTCACACATCGATTACTTAACTATATTTTTTTAATAAATCAGATAATTTTATTAGTGAAACCAAGGCACCAAATCATTGACTTAGTAGAAAACATAAAAAAACTCTATTACTCAAGATATTTTTGTACATTTAAAACTACAACATGGATTCTATGCAGGTCGTGAACTGTTAGCGGGGTTCTCAGAAATGCTTATGGCTTCTTAACAATTTGCTTCTTCTACTTAGACGATCGATCATACACTGGCATGCTGTGGCATATATCCTTCAGCTATAAAACGCACCCCTTCACTAAAGCCAATTGTAAAACATAACTACACCAAACACCTCTAGAATTTAACTATTTTATAATTGAATATTTTTTAATATGTATAATTACAAACTTTAATTATATATAATGAATCAAACGACAGCTTCATTACAACCTTAATTAAGTAATCTTTCGATAAACATGACTGAGATATAGATTATAATATAATAAATATGCAGCCGTAGAACTTAAATATTTTATAATTGACTATCCACTTGTGCATATCCATCAAATTAACTTCACTTTATTGACAAAAAAAATTCACTTCGCTTTATTATTTCTTAATCTCTTGTAAGATCATTAATGATATTGATAGGCTCTAGCATGACTTGTTGCTTCTTTGGGAGAAATACTCCTGGATCTCCCAAGCGAGTAGAGTTGACATAGTCTTGAGGAGTATGAGCCGGCATACCAGGCACTGCCAGTCCAATTAATCTAAACATTCTCAAGAACCACCCTTCTCTATATTCTGGTCCTTTGAAGTGAACAATAGTGAAGCTTCTTATTAGCTCCATAAAGGCATTCCCCATCATGGGTATTGCACTAAATGGCGAAAAGTAGTTCTTGTTAGGTTCTTCTGCAACGACCTGTAATTCAAAGCATTGAAAAAGTAAAAGTTAAGTTCTTCAATAAAATTAAAACTACCCATAAATATTGACACTAATCGATTTAGTTTTCAACCAACAAAAGGTGCATTTTGACTTTTTTATTAAAAAGTTAACCCATATGCAAATCAATTTCGCAAATTTGTAAAAGATAGATAAATCAATAATTCAATAGGGGCTATTTTGTCATGATCATGAAGTGGTTAGATTCGTAAGTACAAACCACAGACATGATAACGATGCTTAGAGCATGATACTGCACATTATCAATTTGACATAATTGATGGTTCATAAGAGATTAAGATGCCATCGTGGAATGTTCAATAAAAAAATTGTAATTGTGGATACACTAAAAATTAGTTTGTATCAAAATTAGCTCGTCCCAAAATAGAGAGGAAAGCTTTGATGCTAAACTGTCAAGAGAAAAGTCAGTAGATTTAACAAAAAAAGGTACGTTCGTCACAGAATGTACAAGCATAAACTCGAGATTCATTCAGGGAAAAAAAAAAAAAAGATATGCATACCTTGGCTTTGTATTTCCTGTTGTAGTAGATGCAAGTCCCAAAATGTTTAAACATAAGTGCCTTGTCATCATAGGGCAACCGAGGAACCATATCGTTGCAATAAACAAACCGGTAATAATCAATTTTGAACTCCGTCAATTTAGTCGTCATGTAATTCCCAAATTTGTCATCTCCCACCCTTGGCTGTCCAAACGTGTAAACTCCATCCAACCTCTCCAACAGCAATTCATCATTATGTAACGTCAAAATTGCCGGAAATAAAATTGCTAGTGCCCCGCCAAGACTGTGCCCTGTCAAAATGTATTTCGTTTTATTGCTTTTGGACAGAATGTCTCTCAGGATGTCCCTGATGGCGTAGTACGCCAGTGGTGCAGGTCGAGTGACGTCGTTTTTGTCGACTTCGTCGGGCCAGCCGACACTTCTTTGTAACCCTAAAGCTTTCATGAAGCCTCCATGGATTCTTCCGACGGCGGGAATTTCGTACCAGGACAGGTCGAAGTCCGAACACCAAGCGTCGGCGTCGAAGGGCTCTGTGCCTCTAAATGCCACCACAACTGTGTCGTGGTCTTCGTCGGCATTGTCACGAAATATGGAGGCCTGTGTTGTGGCTTTGCCTTGATAATCTGCACCAATATTTTTAGTTGCAGATTAATTAAATTCTTTAAACAATTAGTACAAGTTAATTGGTTCGTAATTTCCAAGAATTTTCTCAACGCATCTTTTTTCAAATGTCTTGGTCCAAATCTAAAAATGTTATATTGACTTGATAATTAGTCAAATTTTCATAATATTCAGTATTTTATATTTAATTACCGCAATTTTAAAATTTAATTCATTTTCTGATTAATGGTTCCGAGAGATTTTTTTCCTTATATGTGAAGAGTAAGTAATCAACTTCGGTCAGAATTTTTTTAAAATAAAATTTGTATTTGAAGGTTGCGGATTTTGGATAATATTTTTCTACAACATTAGGTTATACAAATTTGTATAACTTTTTGTTTTATCAAAATGAAAGTTCTATTTCAAATTTGTAAGAATTTGTGATTTATATTGAATTAATTAATTAAAATTATTAATTAATGGTCTACCCTAAATGTGTATCTTCACTCATACACCAAACAAGTAAATAAGTGACGTGTAAGACAGTGTTCCACAGTTGGAGTATGTCCCACCTTATGACCCCCACTTAATTATTTGTGTGGTGTATGTCTTAAGTATAGACAAATATTTTCAATTTTAAATTATGAAATTATACACCCTAATAAAAAAATATTTTGATAAAAAAGTGTAGGAAAATAAAATTAAGCAATCGATTTGATTGTAGTCCTTACCGTTCCAGTAGTCATAAAATCCCATAAACTCCATCTGCAAAAAAACAAATATTTGCCAATGAGATTCAAGTTTGAAAAAGTTTACAATTAAATACTTATAGCTGTTTGATGTTGACTATTTACGAAACCTTAATTAAGACACAACAAAATAGGACCTGATGAAGAAGACATTACAATTTAATTACCCAATTCAATAGTACTGATATCTAAATTACCTCCCAGTGATCATTGACTATAGATTCGAGGTATGCTTTGTTCTCATAGGATGCTTTGGAAGCCATCATAGAAAGAGCAGCCTGATAATTTGGATCTCCACGTCTAATGTTTTTATCCAACTTAACTCGCTTATCAAAACACCCAATAAAAGATATGAAAGACGATCCCGTTCTATCTGGAACCACTAACTTCCCTGAAACAAACATTGCATTTACTATCTAGAAAATGAGTGATCAAAGCACTATCTTGAAAATACTTTGATCAAAGATTATGATAATCTTAAATAAGAAAGAGTCATATTATATACTTCTATAATTATAAGTTGCCTCCTTTTGAGCTGTAAATCTGAGATAATCGATTGGTGGGGGCCAGGATGTCCAAAATTATATATGTTCCACAATTATTCATTCACAATGGAGGATTTTTTGGTCCATCAAAAAAAAAGTTTGTCATTTCATGATGGATAATTGATGCTCTCACAAATCACATCAATCCCTCTCTTTCTCTTCATTGGGTGATTGCAATGCAAAAATAACTATGGTACACTGTTTACTAGTATGTGAGCCTCTTATTTTATTTTGTTTTTCTTTTTTGATTTTAAGCATTTTGATTCAATATGCTATATGAGTAATGCTTGGTGTTTTAGTTAAAACAAAAAAAACTTGTTAAATGAATACAGATTAAAAATCTATCCTTATTTTTAGGAAAATTTAAATAAATTGGCAGAGACAATTTTATCATTTAAGTCTATTTAAAACAAGAAAACTTGTTTTGAGCTAAAACACACGTATTTTTTCTAAATATATGATATTATAATTTTAAAAAATGTATCGTTTTTTACTTTTTTTATTATATAAATCCTACTCAATTTATAAATTTATGATTTACCAAATCAATCTGTTTGAAATGAATACTGCTTTATTCCATCAAATTAATATGTGCTCTACTGTTTAACTTTAATAGATTCCACTTTTTTAATCAGAATAACAGATCATATCAAAATAACATGCATGAAAAAAGAACTAAACTAAAACATATGGGAAGGAACAATCAAATTAAAATTATCCGACCATTTAGGGCTAGTTCAAGTGATTGTATGTGTGTATTATTAAGCTTGAGATCTCAAGTTTAATCACTTGTAACCAAACTAAAATTACCCAAATATATGTTGAAGAGAGAACATAATTAAAGTAGAGCAACGCGGTTCTTAGAATATAATGCTCTGGCTTCACAATCACTCTTAACCTCTTTTGATAAGGAAAATTCAGGTCTTAGCTACAACTATCACCACTACTTCTAATGGAAACATTTTAATAGAAAAAAGGGAGGCAAACAACAATGGGGTTCGGTAATTCATTAGTCATTAGAAGAATGGAAACAACCAAAAGTCTTGCTTAATATATTGATTGTCAGAAATTGCCAGCTTCTATAGGCACAAATCTATATAAATTGAAGATATATATGCAAAGATAAGGGATTACATGTCCGCTTAGTACTAAGCACTTGGTTTCCAAAGTTTTTTACTTTTTTCCTTTATATTTCTCTTTTTCAAACTTCAATACAAAATATGTATGAAAATTTAAGGAATATTTTTGTTTAATAAAGAAAATTTAATTAAACTCCAATTCATACGGAAGAAAATTGACACTATACTTCTTTTTGCACAAAAAAATGAATCTTTTATTATTAAAATGTGAAGTTGAAGTGCTCAGATCCAAATCCTCTATAGTACTAAAACTTAAAATGAAAAAAGAATCACAAGAAAGGAAGAAAAAAATTGGGAACATAAGACTAATTAATACATAAATTTTACCTCTTAATACATTAAGCAGGAGCTTGAAGAAGTTGCCATTACTTGACAAGAGGTTGAGGCACATCTCGCAAACTGATCCAACCAGTGCCAAGGGCCAAGAAAATGTTTGCAATGCTTTCTGAACTACAATGGAGATGAACATGAGCCATCGACGTTCAAAACTCTCCTCTTTCGTCTCAAAACTATCGACAAATTTTCTTTTTTCGATATCGGTCGAAAATAAGATGCGAACAAGATCGAAGAATTTGACTTCTTCAGGTTTCAAGATCATGTAAGTACTCGAAAACCCTTTGTTGCAATCCATGGCTACAAACTTAATTTGCAGTGATAATTGAGAGAATTGAAGAAGAATAAGAAGAAGAAGAATAAGAAGAAGAAGAAGAAGAAGAAGAAGAGAGATGAGACTTTTTTTCGTTGTACCTCTTGAACCTTGATGTTGACTATATATAGAGTGGAAAAGAGAGGGAATTGTTAAAAATACAAAAAGAAAATTAACTACAAAATTTCCTTTCAATTCCTACCTAATCACATTTGCTGACTAGCACTACTCGGTTAATTTTGGAAAGCAAGGAATGAACTCGCTCACGATATCATGACCACTTGAATATAACATTAAAAAAGTGTTACTTTGATAAAAGCCAATATTAGTAACAATAATCTATTAATTAGCATACTTAGATATAATCTAAGTGTACATGTGCCTTAGTGATTTGATATTAACTGTGGTTTGATTAACTAATTTAGCCTTCCTCTCACGTGGGATTAAGAATTATTTTGAACAATTCTTTTCTTTTCTTTTTCCTTTTTTCTTTTCTAATTGTTAATCTATGTATTTATATTTGTGGTCAGGACAACTTCACCGAACTTATAAAAAGCGACTTTCACATGCTCAATGTTTTTTTAATGTACATATACGTGACCCACGTTGTATGTTTGATGTCAGAGTGCAAGCATGAACAATGTTAATTTCCTTTGAGTTTCCTTGTTGACCAAAACATAACTTCTTGCTTCACCAAAGAAAAAAAAAACAGAACTTCTTGGTCTTTTCAGTGCGACCGAAAGCTTGGAATTAAGAATCATCACACAATAGCTCACAATTACAATTATTGAACACATGAAACTCGCGTGGGCGTGCAGCTGGTCTAGCTAGCTAAATTATCCATAATTCTTCTAGTGTTCATCACTAACAATATTCCGATCTTTTGTGATTTAGATGAATAAAATTTCACGAAAATGAATTTATAAAAAAATTCCGATCTTTACACTTTAATGTTGAATCTTCACTCTTGTTTCATCCTTTCTAGTTTTTCTTGTAGTCCATATCATTTTCGGCCTCCACATTCACAGCATTGCTCTCATGCAATATCAAATGGCTTAATAGATTATAGTGCGAATCATATGTTCCTTTCAGTTCAAAAAAAAATCATATGTTCCTTCACAATTGCAGTATTACTTATAAACCTGTCCAATTATAAATCATATGTACGGATTTCAATTTAAGTTATTGCCACGTCAGTTATTAATAAAAATAGTTCTTGAAATTTATCTCAATCAGCTGAAATTGTGCTCCAATAACACTAAATGGCATTATATCTTTTTTAGAGAAAAAAAAAATAGAGTCAAAACTACTATTCATGATAACCCATGAAAGAGTAGTCCAACACGTAAACAAGTAAAAATTTGTCGATCGGAATTTAAGTTCAAAGTTTATAGACGACAACTATAAAAAAATGCTATTCATGATCATATGTTGATAATTTTTATGAAATTCTCAAAATAAATCAAACTTAACAGATCACTTGAAATTAGTTTAAATATTTCGCTGTTTTCTGAAATTCAACGTTTAAATCCGATTATTTTATTTAATTAGTCATTTAGTTATTCAATTAAATTAGCGGTTCGTTATTGGAGCAGATAGCAACAACTACCATTTCATCCGACATACGTATTTTTTATTTTCCAATGGATTTACATCTTTCATTCATGGAAATTTTTTGATGTAGTGAGTAATAGCTCTACTTGCTCGATGTTCAATAATTCTTGTTTAGGAAGTTCATATCATCCATACATGGTGTTTTGGTCTAAGATTTCAATTACTAAAAAATCAAGCCATATAATACAAGCCTTAGCACCAATGATTTAAATATTTAGATAAATGGTCTACTCTTGGCTCCCACTGATAAGTTAAAAGACTCCTGATTTTCCAAATTAAACTTTGACAGCTTGTCGGTGATAATATCTCTGGCCAAGGAAGAATCAATATCCAGATGAATTGCACAGAAATCGCAATTATTTTAGCACCGTCAATCGCCTATACGGGTGCTCTGTCGTTGGTTAGTGAAGCACCAGCATGTTGGCATGCAGACGACGATTGACGGTATTCAAGTACAAAAGACATACCTTCCTAATTAGAAGCGAGACAACTCGGCCTTAAAAAAATGGGTTCTGCTTTGCACTTCGTTTAGGCCCCCAAGAACAAACAAACAATTGGAAGGGCTCTTACTTGTCCTATTGGACTTCAAATTGTTCCGAGTCATTGCGTATTTTCATAACCCCTTTCATCTCTATAGTTCCAACAATTTCATTTAGCTCAAAACAGATGAGCATTGGTCAACGGAACTGTCTCACTTAGCCTAATTAATGGGTCAAGCCTTCAACATCAATATCTTTTCTCGGCTAAAAAGCAATGAATATCTTTCACTTGTAACTTTCATTTTTGATCCTTTTTTACTTTTAAGAATCAAAATTTTAACAATGTTTCTCTTTCAACAAATGTTTCTTTTAACATGTCCTTATTCAAGGTCAGCATTACTGAACCAACAACTTATTGATCAATTTTTTATTTTTGTTTGAGTTAAATAAATTGAAGACCCTTTTTGGTAAGTTTTTTAAAATTTTCCTACCAAGAATTGAAAATACGATCTATTGATATTGAAATTGACTCTAGTACTAAACTAATTAGTAAGATCCTCAATTTAAATTTGAAATAAGCATGATCTAATTTAAAAATTAAAAATTCTTTAAAATATATTTTTAACGAGAAGAAATATAAATAAGATAACATAGTTTTACATTGTTACCTCCGAATTAATAATTTCACAAGGGTAAGTGAATTTTGACGTTTGTTATGTTTTCTAGCTGCAATTAATGAGTTGAGATCATAGTGAATAGGCACAAATATTATAAAATTCTCTCAAGTATTTTGTCATTTTCGGAGCTAGAAGACACAAGACCATGAAGTTCAAGTGAGTTTTAATGCATATTGAATGGTCGGAGATAACATTTCAAGAATTCATCTCACCTTGCACAAGGGACATGGACATGGAAGGGTTCTTGTTGAAGAGATATATAAACATTAGATCCTCGTCTTCATCTGCCTCTATAAAGCGACTACTGCCAAGATCTAATCCAACCAACCAACCATTTTATTGCCCCTATTCATCCTTTTTTTTGTTTCACCAAAATTTTTAATAAAAAAATTGTGTAGAATGTATTTGGGAAGTCTCTTTTGGTCTTATTTGACCAAAACTTCATTTATGATAGCACCTCCACAGCCTTCCTGATCTTACATCGGGAGATTATTTCGCTTCTCCTTCTTATTAATCAGATTGGACGAAAAGAATAAAATTTCTTCTTCTTTTGCGGCAAATATATTACTGAAAACTATGTATATGACCATGCGAAGCCTATATTAAGGATCCATACTTTTTGTTCAAGTAACCCTATTAACTTATAATGTGGGGACACAATTCATGAGAGGAGACAATTTGATTTTGCCTGATAAATATACACAACTCATACCTAGGTTTATCACACATATATAGATTGAACTGATAATCTTCCTAAGAAATCTTATAAATTGTATAAAGCTAAATTGCTAAATGTATATATGATGTTGATGTATTAAGTACATGCTTTGTCAACTTATGTGGCCGGCACAATATGTGATGCAAATACCAAAATGATTTTTATTAAGTCACCTTGTGGATTGATCTTTTAATAAATCCGAATTCAAGTTAAGTAGAACAATTTTAGGAGGCAAAACTTTCTTTATTATGTTTTAAAGGGCTAATGATTAGTAGAACGGGTGATGCAAGTTGTTCTCAGGGAGAATTATTAGACTAGTGAAATTAACAAGGAGAACAATTAGGAAGGAATTAGATAGTTTCAAAAGACTCTATATCTAATGATTAAGTGTGAAACAGAGGGTATTCGAATATGTTAAAGTAGATAGTTATCTCTCTAATGGAGTGAGAAGAGTTATTCACTGTTTTCTTCAGACCATGTAACGAGTCCTATTGTGCTTAGGGCTTCAGTTTTAGCTTGAAAGATTTAGAATCTTAATTGAGGAGTTTGACTTTTTAAAACTGGCCAGTCGATTAAGTAAATAGAGTATGCCACTTGGCTTTAACATATCGGGTGTACCATTTATTTCTTGAAATGATCTATTGTTTTGTTCTTTGCGTGAGGTTTGGCAGTAAAACGCCCTTAAATTAGCCTTAAGTAATTGAGACATTTCGCCTATTTTAATGACGAGGGTCAAGAGTATGATGAACCGTGACATGCAGAGGGGCATAGGTTTGCAAGGTTGGTCTATCCTATATCAATCAGTAATTAATTTAAGGATTGAAGTTATTAAGGTTAAGTTTATCAAAACAGATCGTATTAATTCCTAATTTTACAAAGTTAATAAAATGAAATGAAATGAATGTGTGAGTCGGTAACAAAAATCTTCCAATACATAGGTATGACTTTATCCTGTCACAAGGAACATGGGAGCTTATCCTAAGAAAAGGGCTTTGGATGGGTATGTAAGATGATAGAAAGAATGATAGAATGTGTCAGAGAGAAGGATGCAAATACAATGCACTTGCTAAAATGGAGAATATTTAAATTTATTCATCAAATTGAACCTATCAAACCATTGTGAGTTCAGGAAATTGGAGGATTGAGTTTTGAACGCATTATGTATTCTGATAGCAGTTAATTTAGATTTTTTGTATTTTTTAGTACTATTTGTATCTAGATATGGTCAATTTAGAACCGGTCCAAACTGGAACTGCATAAACTGCTAAAATTTGATTCGGTTCTAGTTCAATGAACTCTAAAACCGTGGAACTGCTGGTTAAAACAATCTCGAACCAGTAGGTCAATAAGGCCAGCTCCATTACAACATTATTAAAAAAAGAAGTCAATTACAACATTATTTTTAAAAAAAATAAAAAAAAATCCATTCGAATAGTCCAAACCAGCAAACCAAAACTGTTGACAAAACCAAAACCGAATTGCCAAAAACCAATTCTGAACGATTTATTTTCAGTTCATAATTTCTTAGAATCTGAACCACTAATTTATAAACTGGAATCAACGGTTCATGAGCCGTGCCCACACATATTTGTATTATTACTTGTATTCTCTTTTATCATCAATGAAATATCTTCTTTCAGTAGGAAAAAAAAACGATTGTGGGGATGTTGGGACCTCAGTGGGATATCTCACATGGGCGTATTCTCTAGATGCGATTTAATTTTGACCCTTTCTTATTTTTAATCAATCCATTTATTTAATACTCCACTTTGGTTTTATTTGAATATGGCTTTTCGTGAAGCATGATCCTTGAGACATGAACACTACTATAATTCGACCCTGCCTTGGGAGGCAACCTACCTGCCCATTCCCACCCATTAGTGCTATTCTTTTATGAATGGATTTTTCTTCTCTGTTTCTTAATTGGCTTGATACTTATTAGCAAATTTTAAAAGCTTCATTCGTGTGCTTTAATTTTTATATTGTACAAGATTAAACATATGAAGTAGCTGACATCACAACCTTATACCTATATTTTCATGTTATTAGCATATGATTTATATTCTTAATTAAACGCATTGTTTGTATACTTCTCGTGGCAAACAAAAGGTGTCTTATACATATTTAATGTTAATGTATTTAAATAGATCAAATGATAATAAATATTTTGGTTGAAAGATTGTCGTAACTTTGAATATTTAAAACGTAAAATTCTCTTAATAACTTTTTTGTCTTTATAAATTAAGTAAATTATTATTAATGGAGCGAATACAAAATATATATTAAAACAAACATAACATGTTCATTTTGTTTTTACGTAAAAAAAACACATATATTTAATTGTAAATTAATAAATATATAAATGAAATTGCATGATTGCTCAAATTTGTCCAATGAAGTTCTATTATAGTTGCTAACATGGCAAAATAAGCCAGCATAGACTAGGTGGTGAAAACACAAACTACGGTCCCAATATGCAATAGAATGACACTCCAAAAAGGGATGAATTGAATTTAAAAATTTTGTTGAAAATATTTTGCAAACTAAAGCAAATAACAAAGCATTTTTACAAACAAAATCAAAGTCAAACGATGTAAAGCAAATATAGAGCAAGATTAAGACAGTAAGGGAGAGAGAAAATCAGAGCCCAATCTTTATAGTGATTCGGTCCTCTTGACCTACATTCACTCCTCTAGATCTACTAGAGACTTCAATCAACTATCTCATCACTTCTGGGTGAGAGAAACCGTTTACAACAACTTATTTTTGCAGGATCAACAAGCAAACTGTTATACTTTATTTTTGTGAGATCAACAAAAAAACCATGTTCTTAGTTTTTGCGGGATGAACTAGTAAACCGTATCCCTAGTTTTTACGGGTTGAACTAGAAAATCGTTACCACTTGTTTTCAGGACAAAACAAGCAAACCAAATGTAATATCCCGCCTGTTCTAATCGGAATCTAGTAGTATTCCGAGATGAGTTGGAGATTGGAGAGTGTTTGGATGTTAAGCCGCGTGTGAAATGCACATTTGAGGTCATCTACGTGCATAGTACTGGGTACTATGCACGTAAACAAGGCTAGAGTTTGATCGCGAACGTGCGTGAGTTGTAATGTACGTTGGAGGTCATCTATGTGCACAGTACAGGGTACTACGTGTTGGATCAAGGGTGATCAATATTAAGTTCCTTTTTATGTTTTGATGATAAGCAAAACGTTTGACTTGAAGAGAAACAAGTTGGAGAGCTCGGAGTTGGGAAACAAACCACTGCAAGTGATTCACGTACGTTAAAAATGGGTCACATACGTGAGAAAGAGTCTGAAGACAAGCATAAGCCACTGAAACCCTCTAAAGCACATTTCACGTACGTAAGGATAAGTTCACATACATGTGTTTTAATTAACGTACGTAAGATATAAGTTCACATACGCAAAGCTTGCTCAAAGATGATCAACGTACGTGAGATGAAACAAACGTACGTAAGCTGGAGAAATTGCAGATGACGTATGTAAAAATGAAGTGACG
>CAODLS011054562.1:0-11589 GCA_948243855.1 Flueggea neowawraea
ATTAGGCCGCAAAATTTTTGAAATAACATGTTCACTTCATTCTTCGATTTCATTAGCCATAACCATGTCATTCTAGTTTAATCATCAATGAATGTAACAAACCAACGGGATCCTCCCAATGTATGAATTTTAGATGGCCCCATACATCTGAATGAACAATCATAAATGGAGGACTTTTATTCAATACTGACGAGAAAGAAGTTCTGTGACTTTTTGCTAGTTCACATACATCACAATGGAGACTAGAAATATCAACTTTCTCAAACAAACTAGGAAACAATTTCTTTAAGTATCCAAAAGAGGCATGTCCCAATCTTTGATGCTACAACCAGATCTTTGCTTGTCTGCTTGCGCCATATGACAACCTTTCACTGCTAGAGCTTGACTTAATTTATCTAAAATTGGTGCCTTCAAGTTCAGGTAGTACAAATTCCCTTGCTTAGTACCACAACCAATCGTCTGTTTCGTTTGGATGTCCTTAAAGACACAAAAGTTAGGCCAAAAAACTACAATGTAAGATAAGGCCTCTGTAATTTGAGACACAGACAAGAGGTTATATCCCAAGGAAGGAACAATAAGAACAAATTCTAAATTCAAGGTTTCAGTAAATTTCAAAGACCCTTCACCAACAATAGGAACTTTTTCACCATTAGCAGTTGAAACAAATTTTTTTGAGGAGGGTTTGATTTTAGCAATCTGTTTAGAATCAAATGTCATGTGATTGGTTGCACCAGAATCAATTATCCATGTGTTACTACTAACAGGAGCAAAAGCATAAAGAGACTTACCACCATTACCTACAGTAGCTACCATCACTGAATGCATCTCACCAACCTCATCTTTTGTTCTTGTTTTAGCAACTGCAGTGATAGGTTGAGCTTTCTTCATATTCTTCTTCTTAGCTTTATTGTGATCCCACCATTCTAGGTACCCTACCAATTCATAGCAGCGTTCTCTTGTGTGTCTAGTATCATTACAGTGAGTGCATTTGTACAGAGGTTTTTCAGTGCTTCGATTACCTCTTGGCTTATTCCTAGCAACCATCGCTACAGTTTCAGAATTTTTGGATTCTCCTCTGAATGTAATTCGACAATTAGCTTCACACCGAACTAAAGCATAACATTCTTCTAAATTTGGAATTGAATCTTTTCGCAAAATATCTCCACGGACTTGCTCAAACAGTCATGAAGTCTAGCAAGAAATGTGTGCACTCTCAATCTTTTAATGGATTTCCTGTATTCTTCAAAATCATCAGGATCCTTCATAACAACTTTGTCTTGATAATCTATTTCTTGAAATATCTCAACAAGTTCGCCATAATATTCAAAAAGAGATCTTCCATTCTGTTTAGCTCCAAAGGCTTTCTGGTTCAGTGTAAAAGTTTGTAGTTCATCACTTCCATCATAGAATGCTTTCGCTAATGTTGTCCAAATTGCATAAGCAGTAGGCAACCGAACATAGCGTTTCATGATTTCAGGTGTCATCAACATCAACAACCATCTCTTAACTTTCTGGTTTTCGACATGCCACTTTTCATACCCTTCTTCAGATTCTTTAGGTGGAGCTGGTTTTCCACAAATATAGGAGAGTTTTTCTCTTTCAGCAATGTGCATCTCCATCAACTGTGACCACGCATCGTAGTATGATTTAGTAAGAGAAATACCTGCATTAAATACTCCTTCAGACTGCACTACAACAAGAACAAGATTGTTTCGTGAAGTTTCAGCTTTATTACCCATTTATTTATAAATAGGTTTCAGAAATATGATTTAGTTCAAGAGCCTTGGGCTCTGATACCAACCTAAAATAAAGACAATTGAGAGAATTTCAATGTTGTATTTCCCATGCATACACGGATCTCTGATTACAAGTGTTTTTATATTACAGAGAAACTAATAATGGAAACAAACATCTAATTCTATAGCTACAAATCAAGAACATAATTGGCTCCAATTCTGGAAGTAGAATATTTACAACCTGTCGAGAATATCTCAACATTTACTATTGCATCTTTTCTTACACTAATACCCAAGAGAGTCTTTCTCGTCCAAGAACACCACAACCTCCATGAACGCATACTCCTGGCTCCACTGATACCATATTTGGTAGCAATACAACTTTACCAGCAAGAGTCATTAATACTTTTCCTCCATTATGTTTAGATAAAATGACACCTTCTACATGTACTTCGAATTAAAAATGTGCACAATGAAAAACTGAAAGATGCTAAAGCCTGTGTGCATTCAAAGATTTGGGAAAAATTGAGCTCCACCGCAAATGCGTGCAGAGAAAAATTAAATGCTGCCAAAGCATGTCTGTGAGTCTAAAAGTTTGCGAGAAACTGAGATCTAACAACCAACTTAGGCATCAAAAAATTGCAAATTGCATAGTAGTGTGAGTCTAAAAATTTGCAAGAAATCGGGTCCTCGTTATAAACTTATTCAGAAAATCTAACCAAGTATGTTGAGTCATTTTCATGTCGTACAACCTATAGTATTTCAGCACAATGAGTAAACTAAAAAGAACGAGAATTCAGCGGATCAGTCCACAAAGTTTGGATGTTTCCAATTCAGTCCGTAAAGCATAAAAATTATGCAAGTCCCCATCAAGCAAAGAGGATATTTTTTTACTCCTTTCTCCAGAAGATTCGCAAACATGAGTGTGAGATCTATTAATGTGGCATGAGTTAGGCCTAATAAGCCGAATGCAAAGCACGAGTATTAAGTTCTTATCAAAGGCCCACAAACAAAGCTCGTATAGAATGTGGTAAGAAGAAGGGAAAATCACATTTTTATTAGAAAAATAAATGCTGAATTTGGAAAATACCATCTAACTATAAAAAATGCCACAACAAATAAACACAATCTTAAATTGTCATTTTCGCGAGAAAATGATTTCCAGCCAAAAAAAATATCTAATTATTTAGAAAGTCTATAATAGTGTACACAAGTGTTTAAAAGAAGTTCACAATTTTTTTATAAGAAATTTAATTTAATGGATTTTCAGTTGACTATTTTAAATTAAGCTAATTATTGGTGTATATAGGTATATGTCATTTTTCGTCGATTTACATGATTTTTATAAATTTTAATTTATTTAATGGTTGTGAATTTGGTGTACAAAAGTATATGTGTACAAAGGTGTACACAACCTAAAATTTAGGTGTTCAAAAGTGTATACAATATGAAATTGAACTCTACAAAGGTGTCCAAAAGTGTACAAAAGTGTCATAGGTGTACAAAGTTGTTATTTTACAAACTTGATGACTAATCAACAATTAAATGAAAACAAAGAGACTTAGCATTAAAAAAACAAAAACACAGGTTTTTACATCGGATAAACCCTAGAAATCTCTAACCTTCAATCTCCAATCCGCCACCACCCAAACTTCAATTCCCATTCTCCAATCTTCAAACCCTAGTAGCCATCGTCGTCATCTTTTCCCTTCGATGTCGCCACTGTCATTCATGGAGGAGGAGTGAAAACGATAGTTCGCGTAGGAGGTGATGTCTCCACCAAATATGCCCCCTCGATCGCGTCGCTCCTTGCCATTCAAATATTTCATTCAACGTCGAAGAGAAGCAATCAAAACAGACCAGAGTTGAGAGAGCACGAATGAGGACCAAAGCAGAGAGAGACTGAAGGCGGACAAAGAGAGAGAAGCAACAAAGAACTAGGGTTTTTCAGATCCGTAAGACTCAGAGAGATGTTGGAGAATTTTTTTTCTATGTTTTGGTTGAGTTTGGAGAGCGGAAACGAGTTGAAGTGAGAGAGAAAACAACACCAAGATTTATAGTGGCTCGGCCAATCATGCATACGTTCACTACCTAAGTCTCACTTAGGCTTTTCACTATATTGATCATTGATTCCGGCTCAATCCAACAAAAGTCTTACACCAAGGTTGATTGCGGCTCACACCTTTAAGGCTAACAAGGTTGATTAGGCTCACCCCTCTAAAGCCTACAAGGTTAATTCCCGGCTCAAACCTCTAAAGCCATACAATGTTATTTTCTCTAGGTTCACAACAAATCTTACCCCTCTCTCAAAGTGTTTTACATAAATGAAAGTTCTATGCTAGGAATACATGTGTTTGATTGATGCTCTTGATCTTCTCTCTAGCTTGAATTTGGTGTTTTGGGGTTGATGGAATGATGAAAATGTTTGGGACTTGAATCCATATGATCATCCATGTTTTTATAACTTTCTTTGATGTATTTATAACTTTTCTAAGCCATATGACCGTTGGTGAAGAGAATATAGTCGTTGGAGTGCATTTAATGCTATTTGTTGTTGTCTGTGTCAGTCTCACGTTCGTCACTTTATCCTTACGTACGTTACCTAAGGATTTTTGCAGCTACATACGTTGCAATATATGTTACGTACGTTGATCTTCTTTGAGCAAACTTTGTGTACGTTAAACTAAATCTTAAATACGTAAACATTTCTCTTACGTACGTTAGGTTTCTTCAAACTCTTCCTCACTTACATTATGTTCTTCTTACGTACGTCAGAACCCTTGTTACGTACGTTAATATATAAGTTACGTACATTAAGTGCTTCAGCAGCCTTATTTTACAATTTCGAGCCTTCCAACGCGTTTTTCCTCAAGTCAAATGTTTGGCTCTTCATCAAAACCTTTTGATCATTATCCAAATGTGAAAGGAACTTAATGTTAATCATTCATGATCCAACAAGAGAGAACGTCGGCAGAGAGCGGAGGAGAGGAGAGAGAATCGAAAGTGTGAGAGGCAAGCAGAGGAGAGAGAACGACAGTGTTTCTCGAGAAAGAGAACCGAGAGGAGGAGAGAAGGAGAGAGAAAATGAAAAGAGAGAGAAAATGAGGAGAGGAAATGGGTTTTATCTAATTGAATCTTGTATTTCCGAGTTTCAGTTTTGAAAATAGGGCATTTGCGAAAAAAATTTGAGCGTTTTCAATTTGTAAAATTTAAAAACATATGGTGCTATTTGTCAAATTCGATATTTTAATTATCACAGCTTGCATAATTAACTCTAAGAAGAATTAATTGTAAAAAAAATAGCAAGTCCATCTTTGGCACCTATATATAGCACAAACATCTTTTTTTTTTGAGTAAGTGAATCTTCCTATGTTCATTTTTGAGACGAGACATGACTTGTGTGTCAAAAGATGAACAAAAAGCCAGTCCATTTCTCTTCCACATATTTTTCTATGTAAATTTGAGGAGTAAGACCTGGGGAGCTCCCTATACTTTTTCAGAACCCCTGACTGAGACCCAAAAACTGAAGAATGAAACCTCAAGACTAGACATGACCATTTGTGAATCGGATCAGGACCTGCGAAACCGGAACCACACACCCCTAGAATCGCCAAAATCTAGTCCAATTCCGATTCAACCTTTTTAAAAATTGTCGAACCACCGATTCCAATTGGCAGATCAAAGAAAAAAAAACGTTGGAATATGGACTCATGGCCATTTCACCCATTTTATTCAAACAATTACTAGTTGAACCGTTTGAAAACCGTTGAATTTGGCCCATGGCCATTTCGGACATTTTACAATATGAAAACCAAAACCCAACCCAACCCGGGACCAAAATCGCTGGCAACAATATTTTATTAAGCAAAAAATTGGTTGAACCATTGAAACATCGAACTGGAATCATGTACCATACCGGACAAATTGGAACCTTGCAAAATCGGCTATGGGCTGTTGGTTCCGATTCAACCATTTTATTGAACCAGAACCGACGATTCCAAACCGTGGTCATGTCTATTAAAGACCTTAGGAGCTAAAACTGAAGAGCTACGAGTCTGAAATTTATACCTTGAGGAACCTGGAGCAAACCGGACCTTATGTTGAAATCTTCAAGATCTCAATGTTTTTTTTTAAGCATTCAAGATCTCAATGTTAGAGATTATTTTTGGATTACAAATTTTATTATTGTATCTAGGCAATAAGAGGTATAAATTTCTTACAATTTGCAAAAAAAATTCAAACCAATAAATTGATATCTGAAGAATTATTTTTTTTAAAAAAATGAAATTTATCCATTCAAATCTTACAAAACAATTAAATTCTAAATTTTCTTCTTTTCGTTTTTCCCTTTAGTATTTCATTTCGGACCTCCTTATAAAAAACATTGATGTCTCTACTAATAATTAATTTAAAAAATTGCATAATTTTTGCTTATTGTTAAACTATTGCCCGATCCAGTGGTTAAACTTTAAACATTCTTGCATGGTAATCAGCAATCACGTAAACAAGCTAGAACTAACTACTTAACACAGGATAAGTTTTTATAATATACTACGTGTTGTTTATTCTGTACAAAAACATGATCAATATATAACGCCTCACAATTTGAACTATGATATTGATATACTCTTCGTTCCGAATTAATCAATTTGTTATATATCAATTAAAAAAGATAAATTAGCCAAAAATATTAACTGAATTTTTTATTTCAAAATACTCATGCATTGAAACTTAAGATTATTTTAAAAAGAATTTAAAATTAATTGTGAAGTTAACATGATAATAATAGAGTAAATCAATATTCAAGTCATTAAATAAAACGATTCAAAATACTAATATCTTGTAGTGTAGCGGGAATCTCACAGGTTATGTATGCTAATGTTGTAAACACTCTTCAAATTTGTTCAGTTGAGAATGGAGATTGTTTCGCAATCTGGAAGCTTGCAAAGACCTGAATGAAGGCAAGTATCGGTGGGAGGAAGGAAGAAAGGCTCTTCTTTTCTACAACTATGGGGGTCGAACACCTGACACCTATTTTCTCTCGTAGTGCTATGCCACTCTCTCTTTATTAGAAAGGGCGGTGTGTAAATGTGGTGTCTATTTGACTAACCTCTTTTGTGTATAACCTATCTCCCTATTTATTGAGAAAATTAGCATAATTTTTCCTACACACATAAGGAGTCCATTCTTCTAACTCAATGCAACTCATAATTCTAATTAAATTAGGAGGCATTTACATATACACACTACTGAGATAAATAAATTATGAATTCAATCTGCCAACTTTCAATATGTTAACAAATTTCTCAAAATTACATGCGCTACTGAAACAATTTTTGAAAATTACATTTTTACAGAGTTGTTTGAATACTGTTTACACGTTATTTATATTTATTTATATGTTGTTTACATTTGATTATATATTATTTACATTAGTTTATACATTATTTATATTTGTTTATACATTATTTTATGTTTATATATTGATCGAAGTTGATTGAATCTTATTTTAAACAATATATAAATATATATAAACAATATATAAATAAATATAAACACACATAAAAACATATAAACAAGAGTCCATGAATTTAAAAATTATATTCGTGAATTTAAAAATTACAACCGTACGGACAAAAATATTGTAAAGTGTATTTGTAATAAACATACACAGCCTGTACAAAGCAAATTTTACAAAGTTTTTATGGTGTATGTCTTAATTATTACCTAAATTAGATTCATATTGGTTATATACTCATATTCTAACTGAACCGGGTTCGACTCTAAATCTGTCATGGGTTGACTACTTTTAATAAATTGTTTAATAAAACTTATTAGTAGAAGTATTAAATAAATAACTAATAAAATTTTAATTTAATTATATATAACTACTCTTTGCAAAAGATACAGATGAATAATAAAAGCAAGGTTGATTCAGTTGGGGACGACAGAGGGAATAATATTTACCTAAAGTTTAAGCATCTATTAATATCTTATGGCATTGATGATAACTCTTGACAAACTAATTAATAAGGATAAAATTACATTCATATATATAAGGTGTTTAGATTTTATAGTTGTTAAAAAATTTAATATTCATATTCATCTAACTAATGTTCATTTATTTTAAAAAACACAAAAACTGAATCTAAAAAAATTGTACTTTAAAACCTGAACTTGTAATCTTGCTGAAATTCGCTCGACCCATATAAATATCTATCAATATCTTTACATATATGGATGTCAAGAGTAAATCAATCAACTGATCATGTTCAAGTGCTAGAAAAATGCATCATTATGATAGACAAAATAACAAAAGAGATATTAGTCCCGTATCTCTTGGTTACCGTCAAGTAAACAAACATTTCACGGTGAAAATTATGTGTCTCTATGATCACGCTCAGCAGTGATGCAACTACTTTTTTTTTTTAACTGAAACATCTTAATTTTATCTCATTCTTCTTCAATCTTTTATCTCTTTTAAATGTGTCATAGCCCTTCCAACCTCTGTTTCAACCGAATACAAGTGGACTTATTGCCCAAGAAACGGTCAAAATTACGAAATTTACGGTAAAAAAAAAAAGAGAGCTTTTGAGCTTTGAGTGAATATTTTACGGATATTTGATTTTTTATTTAATGAATTAAATTGGCCAAAATCCCATGAAAAACTATGGAAAATTAATTAAATTATAATTTTTAAATTTAGTTTGACTTGATTGGTCAAGTAATTAATGTGAAAAAATTCTGTATGCCATTATTTACAATGTATTAAAATTATTACTATAACTTTTTCATTTTTTATGTAAATAAATTTAATGAATATCACCACGTGTTACGTCTATGTGTGCATATGACACATAGTGATGTTCATTAAATTTTTAAAAATTAGAAATAATAACCGAGATAATTTTAATAACTAATTGACCGTACAAATTATTTATAATAGCGCGTATTTTTATGTGCTTTCTATTAAATAGGATAATGACGTTGATGTCTAAAAAAATTATATATTGACTCTTTTATTTGGAAGAAATAAAATAAAAATAATTTATTGTTTTAATAAAATGTTTTATCTGATGATATTTGGGGCAAATTTTATCGATTGCAATTTTTTTTTTGAAAAAAAGACTAAGGATGAACTTATATTGAGCTCATTCTCAATTAATATATAAACTACTACTATTAAATAGAAAATTTGTTTGACTAAGGTACAATTTTGATGATATTTACCCTAAAAATAGAATGTATAATATTAAAAAAGTCAGCTTATAGTTATTAAACTCTCATCAAATCAATTTTCATAATCTTTTTTTATTTTCTAATTTCAACTATTTCTCACAAATCCAAATCTCAATCTAAGTCTCAAAAAGCAATAAGTAAAATAAATAATATATATTTATTATGACCACCCACAAAAACCACACGTCCTCTATTACTACTCTTCTTTGGTCTTCAATTCTCCTTCCCTCTTTATTTGCCGAGTCCTTTGCACCGTTTTAAAGATTCACACACACACCACTCTCTCTCTCTCTCATTTCTTCTGTTGATTTATGGCCAGAGGAGGAAGTGGACTCTCCATTGATTCAGATCTCATCACTTCTACTTCCAACCCCACTTCCTTCTTCTTCTTTCACAACAACCCAGTTGTGCTCAATTCTTTCCCTGAAGATTTACACTCCAAGTGGAAGCCACACAAACAGAAAATTGTTTGCTTTGACCCTGATTCTGTCACTGACATGGATACTCCTGCAACTGCAAAAACAACAGCTTCATTTACCAGGTCTCCTTCACCTCCGACTACTATTCAGTTCCCAGTTGGTCTCAGTGATCATCATGATGGTGAGAATAAACGGACGGTTCTTGATGAGATGGACTTTTTTGCTGACAAGAAAAACCAAGATGTTAAGCCAGCTTGTAAAGTTGACATGGACGGTTTGGATGACTCCAAGACTCCTTCTGGATTCAAATTGAATGTAAACGTAAGTTACCCTTCTCGTCATTCGTCTCTAATTTTCGTGTTTTGCGTTCACATTTTTATTTTTTTTGATCCAATTTGACAAGAACAAGTATCAATCTAATTTTCGTGGTTTGACTTTTTCTTCATCAATTTTGGATCGAACCAGCAGGAATGACAGTACTAAATAGTAAATACTCACGTGATTCTTGAAAATTTTCTGTTATTAATGATGTCGGCCGGTTCTTTTTTTTGGTTAACGCAGACTGGTCTAAATCTCCTGACGACAAACACTAGCAGTGACCAATCCATGGTGGACGATGGAATTTCGTCGAACATGGAAGAGAAAAGAGCAAAAACCGAGGTAATTTAGGAAACTAAGACAAAAAAGATTGAAACTTCATAAAACCCATTAAAGAGAAATTTTCGAATGTTTGATTAGTGTTACTGTATTATTGGTTTCAGCAAACAATGTTGCAGGCGGAGTTAGAACGGATAAAAGTGGAGAATCTCCGGTTGAGAGAGATGTTGAATCAAGTGACAAGCAATTACAGTGCATTACAGATGCACTTAGTTACCCTTATGCGAGACCAAAAAGCCGACAACAACAATAATAATAACGAACAAGTGCATAATGGTGGTGATGTGTTCGGTGGGAAAGTTGAGAAGAAAAGTAATGGAATTGTGGTTCCAAGACAATTCATGGATCTCGGTCTCCCCGCTGCGAACACTGTTGCTGCTGTTGACACCGATGAAATATCACTGTCCTCGTCGGAAGGCAGGAGTCGCGATAGATCGCGATCTCCACCTAATAATAATAACAATAAAAACAACAATAACGGCGAGAACGGAAATAATGAAGAAGAGTTGGTGTTTGATCATGACAAGACGGGGTTTAGTAGAGGAATTGAGAGAGATGATAGTCCTGATCATCAAGGTTGGGGTCCTAATAAGTTTGCAAGATTGAATTCTTCAAAAAATATTGATCAAACTGAGGCTACCATTCGGAAGGCTCGTGTTTCCGTCCGAGCTAGATCGGAGGCTCCTATGGTACAGTCAATTTGATTTAATTGGAGTTTATGTTCTAGGTTAATTTCAATTCTAATGTTTAATTTGATTTCTATTTTTGTTTTAGTCAATGGGTTGTCATAAAATTTTTATGGTCTAGTTTAGATCACTGATGGATGTCAATGGAGAAAGTATGGTCAGAAAATGGCCAAAGGCAATCCATGTCCTCGAGCTTATTATCGGTGCACCATGGCTGCTGGTTGCCCAGTTCGAAAACAGGTAATCTTGATTTATTTTTTCTTTAATACAAATTATCACAAAAGAAAAATCACTCTACCAAAAGTTTAAGTACAAGATAAGTTTTTGGATAAATTTGTATTTATCATGTTATTTATGATCTTGAAACTAAAGTGTTTGACTATGATCTATATTGTTCATCCTTAAATTCAGAGTTCAACCCTTTTTATAGCAATCTTTTGATTTTTTGCACACTCGGAAAAATTATGCTATCCTTTCATTAGTTGATTATATACGACTTGATACTTTCACTAAATGTTTACTTCAAGTTTGATTATGTTAGGAATAAGTTAATCTTAATGTCGCCACTAATCTTGACGAGTAATTAATGATAAACTAGATATTTTAATCATGGTATCATTAATCATTAATGTTTTCTCAATTGTTAATTCAGAATCTGACAAATCATGATCTCAGGTACAGAGATGTGCAGAAGACAGAAGCATCCTGATTACAACATACGAGGGAAACCACAACCATCCATTGCCGCCAGCCGCAATGGCAATGGCGTCGACAACTTCATCCGCTGCGAGAATGTTGTTGTCAGGATCAATGTCGAGTGCAGACGGATTGATGAACCCGAATTTCTTGACA
>CAODLS011054612.1:0-11918 GCA_948243855.1 Flueggea neowawraea
CCGCGTCTCATGCCTGATGTAGATGGTTGCATGGATGGATGCAATACAGGAGAAGGTGCACCTGTGGACAAGGAAGCAACAGAATGTGATGTTTTCCGTTTTTTGCGTGATGCTGAAACTGTAGGACTGGGTGTAGGATCATGTGCAGTCTGCGCTGCACTTGGCACACCAGATTGGTGTCCATTTGCCTTTCTCCATTCCCTAACATCACAATTATGCATCCCAGTTAGAAAAAGAACAGGTCAAAAAGTCATTAGATTTAGTAGAGAAAGCTGCTAAGAGGAGCAGCTAAACCATTATCACACCTTATTCTTCGGATGACATCATCGGCATTAACCCTTGCTAGGAGTTCTCTGTGCTCCAGATCGGACACTCTTAGCTCCTTTCTGAGTTCTGTAATTAAACTTTCCTTTTCCTGGACAAGAAGAAACCATATGGCATATTCAAACTTCTTTCATTTTTGTTTATAGAAAAAAAAAATAGACATAGAAAAGAAAATACCCAAGTGATTGCATCAGACTGAGCTTTAAAGGCTCGCAGCACTGAGCTATATGCCTCTTGCTCAATGTTGTGGATTTCAGTTTCCATATCACTATGCATCCTGGGTAATGAAGCAGAACCAACGAGAGCAGTCCTTCCATTCCCAGCTGCCCGTACACCGCCTTGAAATCTGTTTCGATGTGATGGTGGGAGGTCATCATCAGTTCCTGCAGTTATTAAAATAAATGAAACAAAATTAAGCATGCTGTGTTGTAAATGAAGTTAGCAGTTTTCCAAAAGCAGACAGATATCCATCAATAATTGATAAAATGAACAATATCTCAAGTTCTTGAAAGATATACCAGGTCAAACAATCAGAACAACAGCAAAGCTTTTGGAAAAGCAATGCATAATATCCAATAGCTTTTAAGTTGTATTTCTCTCATCAAGCATTCATCAGAAAATAATTGCTCTCACTATAACAATCCCTTTCAAACAATACATTCGATCACTTACCCCCTTTCAACAGTTAGCTAAGACATAAAACTAAGAACTTGATTAATCTCGCCAAACACACTGCCCGTCTCAATGCCTACTAGCAAAGTACTTCGCCAATGAATTAATACCGCTTTCACAATAACACAATAAGCTAAATAATTCCATTCTGAACTCACATTCAAACAATCTTCACTTAGTTTTGCAGCATTCAACACAAAAATCTCACAACAAACAGAAAACAACAGATACATACTATACCAAGCAACAAAATTAACAGAAGCAAATAAACAATGAACAAAACTTAAGCTCACCACTACTATCAGAGAGTTCGTAGTCCATAACAACTTGCTATTAAATACTCCAGGAGCCAATCAATTCAAAAAACCTCAGAAACTATAAATGCTCACACCCACTTCCGGCACGAACCAAGGAAAAACCAAAATTAGAGAGTCCAACTCAGCTAGTTAACAAAAATCCTCGATCTCCCACTCTCCACAATGCCTTCACCTTCTCGGCCGAATTCAGAAACCGCAATTTGGCCGCCAAGACTTCGAAATCGAATCGGAGAACAACCTCCAAAGCTCTCCCGATCACCTAAAATCGGTTCGGCAAGGGCAATTTGGGAAATAAATAGCGGAAACACAGAGCTCACCTGATTCAGTTCACACGACTGCGCAAGGCCTGAATGTGAGGAGAGGAAAGAGGCAATGCGGACGTCAAAAGTTTCTTTTTTTCTTTATTTTTTAGTCAGTTAATAGTGGATTTGAGTTCCGACGGTTCAAAATAATAATTTTTTCCAAAAATTCTCTGCTCAAAACTTCAGAGAATTCGATTAAAATTAAAATATAGAAACTAAAAAACATTTTGTTAAAATTAATTGTAAAAATTATATTTGTTTTTTGAGATTTCACTGGAGCGCCAAAAACAAACTCCGCCTCTTTTCAATCCTTCTTCTCTACTCTTTCCTTCTTCGCACTGTCAAGTCTCTCTCGATTTCGATCTCGATGGTTCGGCCGCCGAAGCAAACCGTTGCTGGTTCCCAACCCGAACTCGTAGCTGTCAAACGCGAGCGGTTCACGAGGCAAACCCTTGCTCAGTCCCAACCCGAACTCGTAACAGTTAAACGCGAGCGGTTCACCCGGAGCCGAGCCGCTAATCCTGACGACCGCAGCGATCAGAACTCCCCCGACCGGTGAGTCCTCCGGTCTAAATACCGTGCTCTTCATAATAAAATCAAGGTTACGATTTTGATTGGTGTTAATTTTTAAATTTTTTAGAAGAATTCTTAATTTTTTTTGTTCTGAGGGTTTGGTTTGTGTTTGTAGATGAGAGAGATGATTTAACGAAAGTGGATTCCGAGAAGTTCGCTTCTATTATTCAAGAAATTGAAAACTTGCATCAATTTGGTAATCGAATATTTTATTTATTTATTCAATTTTTGAATTTTTCTTTCTCAAGTTTGAATCTTTAGTGTTTTTGTTGATGAATTAATGATTCTTTATATGAAACTGTTGGGATTTTTTCAGTGCAAAAACCTAGAGAACAAGTAGCCGATGCAGAGGCGTTGTTGGACATCACAAACACGCTGGTGTCGTCTGTGAAGTCACAGTCAAATGAGGGAATTACTCCTGCAGATTTTGTTTCATGTTTCTTGAATCAGTTTGGAGAACGTAGGGGACTTGACGAGGATGCTTCAGTTACGGTTAAGTGGAAGCAATTTGGGGCTCTCGTTTCCCCGGTTTTGAGGATATTCGATGGAATGAACACCATGTGAGGGTTTTTTTTATGTGTTCTGTGGAGTTTAATTTACTGGTTTATTGATGTGTTTAATGTTTCTATTTGATGTGTGCTTAGGTTGGGACCAATGAATTCTGAGCTGAAACAAAGAAAGGTTACAGTTGGAAGAAAACGCACAGCAAGGCCGACAATAAAATCCCGCCCTGAAGAGGTGATGATGGAGAATTTAATTTGTATTCAATGTTTCTTTTGATTGCAAAACAGTTAGGTTTACAGGGATGTTTGATCATTGTTGTTCTCTGCATCTAATTTCATTACCTTGATATTGAACATAAAAATAATGCTTATCTTCTAAAATGGCCATGGTCATTGTGTTAGCAATTGTTTGTTAGTGTGAGAAATGACCTGTTTTTCATTCGTTTGCACTAGGTCGATGATACAGAGAATGAGAAGCCAACAGATACGGCTATAAATATGAGATTAATGTTTGACATCTTGAGAAGGGAGAAACCTGTCAGACTTGAAAATTTGATTTTGAACAGGAATTCTTTTTCTCAGACAGTGGAAAATTTGTTTGCACTGTCCTTCTTAGTCAAAGATGGGCGGGCTAAGATAGATTTGGACGAAAGCGGTTCCCATCTTGTGTGTAAGATCTTATTGCATCCATGATAATTTAGATTTCCATATGTACTGGACACAAGTATCTTTTGTTCTGTGGCTTATTAATTAATCATTGCATTTTCTGTCCAGTTCCTGAAAATGCTCCTTCAGCCGATTCTGTCATGTCAGGGAAGGCATCTTATAAGCATTTTGTGTTCCGGTTCGACTTCAGGGATTGGGAGGTATGGAACCGCTATTATATGACAGTTTTATTTTAAGTATAGTTTTCTTTAGATTCTCTATCTATAACATGCCGATGCAGTAATGTCAGTATGTGATTCATGATATGTAATTGCAGCTAATGATGAACGTGGTGCCCAACGGCGAGGAGTTAATGCCTCACAGAGGAATTATAGCAGCTTCTCAGGCGGATCCAGAAGCTAACAACAACACTCGAGAATCATTACCAAGGACACCGACACGGAAATTGTGCAGAAACCGAGGATTGGTTATACAAGAGGAAACAGTGGTAGAAGATTCTCCTGAGATTGATGATGGCTCAACCAGAGCCACTGGCTTCCGCAGGTGTAAACGTAAGCTCGCCTGAGGTTGAGGGCGGGCTTATTCTCCAGAGTTCAGTGATTTCTATATATTTTGGTTCATTAGTTGGCGCATGTTAGTTTCATTTTGTCCTGCCTTTGCGTCTCAATTTTGGGCACTCTTCTATGTTAAGGAGACCGTTTAGTTGGTCCATGTAAATTATAAGAGCATGAATTTTCCATGTCACCAAAATTAACAGTGGGCTTCATGTTGTAGAGCAGTTAGTAGTTACTATAATAAAAACTCCTAAAAAAAGTTATCAATAAAGATTTTTTTAGTAAATTAAGTAACTGAAATTTAAATTAAATAATTCCAGCAACAATTAAATAATAGATATAGTTACTTAATTTATCATAAAATTAAGTAATTGATCAAAATTAAGTAATTGGTGGTTAAATTAAGTAATGATATTTAAAATTAAGTAACTTTTAGAGTTACAATTAAGTAACAATTTTTTTAAATTAAGTAATTGAGGCTAAAATTAAGTAATTCGAGTTTTCATTGTAGTACCACTCAGAGCAATTTTGCTCTGCTCCGAAGTGCACTAATACCAATAGTGCTATGTAACTATGTCAGTAATATAGTGGTTAATCTAGTGTTGAATATACTAATACTAGTTAAGGGTGTCAAATATACTAATTATTATTATCGTCAAAAAAAATATACTAATTGTTATTTAATTTTAATCTAGTGTGAATGAGCTGAGTTGCTCGATAATAAACTTCCACTGAAGCTTAAAGACATTAGCATAGTTAAATTATACCCCAATTTATAGATAATCTTGATAGTTTAATTGATAATATTGACAGTTTGATGCTTAGTTTGATTCTATTAACGTTGAAAAATTCACAAGAAAACCCAACTATAAATTCAAACCCTGGAAGTAGACTTATAATTTACATGAACAGCATGGAAAGTTGTACAATTGAAACATTATTCTTGTCGACATAACCAAAATTGCTAGTTCTAGTAAGCATAATTCTCAACGGTGAAACAGAAATAATGCCGGTGGCCAAGCCATCTTAGGACAATGCCAATAAACAGAAGCAAACAGAGAATAGCCTACATCTACTACAACCCTAATTTCCATTGCTATTGAACAGCCTGCATTTGAACTTAGTGCTTGTCTGTTGGAATATCCAGGTCCTTGAACAATGGACTGTCGACACCGACCCCCATTGCATTCAGGCCATTGTCCACGTAGATAACAGCACCGGTGATTGCAGAAGCCAAAGGTGATGCCAAGAATGCAGCTGCATTTCCCACCTCATCTGCCCGATTGCGCCCTTAGCTTAGACAACTGTAATCATATACCAGGAAAAGACTCATGAAACTAACTTAGGAAAGAAAATTACCCGCAGACAGTTCTTTTTGCAGGGGAGCATTAGCTAATGAATATTCTATCATGGTATCAATGAATCCGATTGCTTTTGCAGCACGACTTCTTAGTGGGCCTGCAGGGTCAAGAAACATAGTTGATGGCTGGAATGACATACCATATAGTCTTGTAAAGGGACAAAGCTGTTGTCAAGAAGCTGACCATTATACAGTTACTACGCTAGATAATGTTTAAAAGAAATTTGAATGTCAAATGTACCAGCAGATATTGTATTCACACGGATTCTGTGTTTTCTTCCTGCCTCAAAAGCTAGCACCTGAAAGGATAATACACAGAAATCAACATCAATTATATCAAGCAGTAGAATAGATAAATCAAAAGAATGGGTAGAAGAAAAGTGAATTTTAAAAAACTCACTCGGGTGTCACTCTCAAGTGCTGCTTTGGCAGAACTCATACCTCCACCATATCTGCATTTGCAATCACTCGAATAAATCAACAAGAAGCTATAATGTTACAACTTCGATCGGAATACTGAAATAATACAAAAAAAAAATACCCTGGTATTATCCTCTCAGAAGCAATATATGTAAGAGAAATTGATGCACCACCTGTACCACCAGCAGAATTTTACTTAGATCCTTTACATATATCTTTGAAACATGAAAGATGATCGAAAACATAGATTAGAAAAAGGCATGCCTGGATTCATTATTGGTAGGAAATGCTTGAGCAAAGAAACATAGGAATAACTTGATGCGGATATGGCGGCAAGATACCCTCTCCTTGATGTCTCCAACAGAGGTTTGCTTACCTATCAGTAAAACAATTATCACTAGATTTAACCAAAAAAAAAAAGGCACAAGCAGATTTCAAAGTAAAAGATTTTAGTACCTCTGGACCATTGGCAAGAGAGTGCACAAGGATATCAATGCTGCCAAAATCCTCTCCGACAGTTTCTGCAACTTCCTGAAAGACATGACGACAAAAAGTTAGATACATCGAGGTCTATCATCTATATTCCAAGATAAGAAATAACAAACAATTTTCAAGAATCTCTAACTTTTATCTTAAGCTGTAAGATCTAAGACAAACTTTTGTTTCAAAGAATAACTGAAACTGATCTAGAATTAGAGCTTGCTAAGAGGCTTGACCAAGCAGAAGACGATCCACCATCTCTAAGTGATAGAAGCATAGTGGTCTAGCCCAAGGATCCCCAAATAAAGATCAATTGCAAATTTTAGACCTTGAAAGGCATGTTGGAAGAATTAATCGTTTTCATTTGCCAACTAAATATGACTTGGAAGAACTCCCAACGTTTCAAGTTTGGTTACTAGTTTACAAATCAAGATTAGTGCTAAAGAGAATATAGAAGAATGCACAATGCACCTGGACTGTCCACTTGGATGACCCAACATAACGCTTGTTTGTTTTTATCTGCAAAAATTAAAATCATAATATCCTTAGATAACACGTCAGACTAAGTTTATTTATAGTTCAAAGACAATAATTTTCTGTCCATTACATCTTCGGGTACATCCTCAAGGTTGTCAAACACTGCATCAAGGGGATATATCTTGGTAATTTCCATCAGGGAACCATTTGGCAACCTGAAACATAAAGTATCTGTTACAGCAATATTTATAAGAAATTATAAATGACAATGTAACTTAAATGAGCATCAGCATCATACACCCGTGATTCATCGAACTTTCCCCGTCGAAGACTTGTTTCAAAAATGTTCAAAGCCTACAAAAGATACTTGCCACTCAGTAAGAGGATATATAACGGTCCAGTAAGTCTCGCCACCAAAAAGTATCAGAATATCAAGTATTAATTTACTCACAGGCACCCATGTTCCAACTAAAATTTCAGCACCCGCAGCAGCAAGAGATTTTGCGATTGCCCAACCATACCCATTGTCATCAGCCACACCAGCAATAAATGCTCGTTTACCTGGATGGATTGTAGACCTTAGAACAATACAACATCAAGCTTAAGAAACAGACGCAAATGGAATTCTAATCAACAAAAGTACCTCTCAAATCAATAGGCAATCCTGATACTGGCTTACTGCCTTTGTCGCAACTCTATCAAATTTAACAGAAGATGACATGATACTTCTCTTGAAAGTTTGTGTAGATGATATGTAGGAAGCACTTGCAAGTTTGGACCATGATGACTTGTTGGATCGAGCAGCAAGCACAATGGCGGGACCTGCCTTCACAATTCTGGGGGAAGCATAAATGCAAGGCCTTGTCGTTGCCATATGCAGGCCAGAAGTTGCACTTGCTGCCATTCTAAAACCTCTAGAGGAAAATGCCACCCTTAAAGTAGACAAGAGCTCCATGAACCCAAAAAGACTAGAATTTTAACTTCAGTTAAAAATTCATAAACTCGTTGAATTGAGAACAACTGAATCAACAAAATGACTTATACAAAACACGATAAGGTGTGTATCCCCAATTATAGAAAAAAGGACCCTAAATGCAAATTACCCACAAAAATCTAAGAGCAAAATATGAACATTTTTTACTCGAAATCCAGCTTATCATGAAACAAATTAAGTAACGCAAAACACATTTCAGATAAAATTTCCAACGAAGCAAATAACTTGCACATGCAAATGTAACTGACAAACATAAAGAGAAACAAAAAGGGTAAAATCGTTACCTTTTAGAAATGAAAAAAGCCAATGTGAGACCAGAAATGCAGAGAACGGTGGAGGCTTGCAAGGGTTTTAGCCTTTTAGGTATCAAACCAATTATGGGTTTTACAAGTTTCGACGATATTGAGGTTCTCTCTTAGCACAAAGAGAGAGACTTTCAGGAATAGCAGCTAAAAGAGTCCCCTGTAAGAATTTCAAACTCCAAAAGAGGATCGACAGAGGAATACTCACACTACACTAGCAATGTACTGTTGTCTGGTGACTTTGTCAGAATTAGAGGTTGATGGAGAGAGAGAGAGCTTCATTAAAATGCAGAGTGGGCTTCGTTGAACAATTTTTTGGATGTTGGGCTTCACATTAATGTCCAACAGTCCAAGACGGCGGGTCGTGTTCTGTTTCTTTATCGTGAAAAGAGAACAAGAAACCGACCTGTCATACGCATAAACGACCAATATCAAACTCTCCTCTGTCGATTTTTATCTTTTGTGTTTAATGGAAGTGTCTTCTTCAAATGATATTGACTGCCTCAACCTTTGTGTTATCTCGTTGTGTGTTCCATCTAATTAATTAAAGGAGGTATCAATAGTTGACAGTATAATTTCAGGACTTTGTTTGGTCATGAATTGTGTTGACATCCATTGATTAATTAGTAAGATAAGTGAAGTAGTTGATTTTCAAGTTTCAAACTTTTGATTGAAAAGATATATCATAGGTTGCACTTTATGTACGCATTTATTCACAGCCATGCGAGTTTGAGATCAAAGTCCTTTTAATTTATTGTTATTAATGTCACGACCCAAAATCAAGCCGAGACCGACGTACTAGGCGAACAATCTATGAAAATCCGACCCATCTTGTACAAACCTCAAAGAACATAACTTAACGAATATATTTCTAACCGTATTAAAACTATTTATAAAAAGGTTAATAAGTAGAAATTTAAACTTGCTTAAAAACATAAGATTTAATAATAATAAAGATATTTGATAAATAATAAATCATGTTAAATATCAAATAACTCTACAACATATATACCCACAAGTAAACCGGTATTGAGCAACTAACAAATAATAATAACTGAACAAAAGGGCACTGGTTGCAACCGCAGAATGCCTCACCAAGTGTTGAATGTCGATAGATCGCAATCAACCAAAATTATCTGCAAGTAAAAATACAGGAAAATAGACATAAAAGAAATGGGTAAGAACCTTAATGAGGAAACGATACTCCGGAGCGGCACTATGCCTCACGCAAACCGTTTTGAAAACAATTTGAAAATATCACATACGGATATAAGTGTATATATGTATACACGCCAAGTACAAAGTAGTAGTTTCGAAATTCATTTTGAAATCGTTCGCAACTAAGGTAAACAACAAACAACAATCATATGGAGATGTTTATTTGCAAATCATAGGACGCAAATCCAAAACATATATTTTCAAATCGTATAATGTAAATATCAAAATATTTGGCTTCAAATATCATAACACAAATATCGAAATATCCAGTTGCAAATCAAATAACTCAACTATCAACACTTCGATTTCAAATAGTATAATGCAAATATCGAGATATTTGGTTTCAAATCTTATCATGCCAAAACAATTTAACATAGGACTACTATCATAGTCAATGTGGACTCTACCAAGATATCTTATGGAGTCTCCACCACTGGTCAAAATACGTGGACTCTGTCACTAATCAATATCACATCATGTGTCGGGCCGGGGCGCATGGCTACCGACATCATTGGTAGCTGGGAGTTCTCAATGCATTGGTACCAAAGGTCCTGATTTACCCCGTAACTGAGTTGTCCCAAGTCATCATAATTAAATCATAATTTTATCAAAAACGTATTCACAATTTCAAATACATACTAGTGGTTACACCACTGTCAAATCATACAATAGCTGATTTCATAAATCAATAGACAAAATGAAATAAAAAAACCTTTATTTCATACGAATTCGAATTCAGCAGAATATTCTTTTTCAAAAAAATATTTTCCTTCTTACAAATCAAAGTACTCGTATTTGAAAATATTCAAATATACAAATACAAACAAACGGAATATTAATTCCGAAAATCTTACTCAAATTCAGAAGGAATATTCTTCAAATATATCAAATCGTTCATAAAACATTTATTATTAAAATGTTTCAAAGTATTGTACAAAGTATCATCTACAGAGAATATATTCAAATCCAAAATCGTAATAAATATCAAACAAGATATTTATTTCAAAACATCAACATTTCCAAAGAAACTAAGTTTCCACAATAGAGTTTTCACATAGGTCAGATTTTAAAATTTTCCAATCCTTTAATTATTCAGATTACATGCTATGGTCGTAGCACAACAAAAACATATATAAGTTAGAAGACACAACTTATGTGTCTAAAACTATAATTTTACTCACTTGAAAATCTAAACTAAATGACTCAAACATGTACCACTGGTAGTCGACTAATCTCGCTGACCAGGATACGAAGCTAAACAAATATATATCAAACAGATATATATTAGAAACAAATCGAAATGTGATATTGTGGCAGTATCAAATACTATGCAATGCAAATGCAATCTCGGACCCTCAAAAGATCCCAAAAAATATGTTTCAAATGATATTCTATAATTCTTAATCAAAAATTCAAAATTTACTTAAAATTACAGTTTGGTCCCTACCAATATAAAATTATATTTTAGTCCCTGAGACTTGGCAAATTATGATTTAGTCTCTAAACTTTTTAGAATTTATAACTAAGTCCTCCAAGTGATTTAAATTTAATAATTGATCCTTCAATTATCTAAAATTATAAATTTAACTCTAAGTTCTTAAAAATTACAAATATGCACAAACTTTCTAAAATTTACCAATTTGGCCCATACAAAATATCAAATCCAGTTCTAAAAAATGTCCTGAATCATGAAAAATATTGATTTTAGTCCTTTTTATACACAAATTACATCAAATGGCCCTTTATTAATTAGACCCGTAAGTCTCCAATAAAATCATGTTTCCCTCATCTTCAGCAGCCCAAAAACTCATGAACTTCATTTCCTCTTTCGTCCCAGAAACTCCAAGGCCACAACACAGTCCACACATTTGGATTAACCAACAAAACAATTCAAGGAACCAAGCCAAACACCACCATCTTCCTAGTCTAATGTTCTACCATTTAATCCATAAAATTCCCACTAAGAACAAGCTCAAATCCTCACTGAAAAGCTCCCCAAAAACCGAGCCTACAGTCCTCCAAAGAACCCAGAAATGTCCAACAATCATGAATGTAAAACAGAGTAAAAACAACTTGATATTGTAACAGAAAATGAAAGAGGAATGAACAGCTATTATTTACCTTATTTGAAGGAGATCCATCTCGAAAATGGAGAGGAACTGAAGAGGATATGTTGGAGTGAAGAAATGAAGAAGAAAGAGAAGAAAATAAGTTGATAAGGGCGGTGGAATCGGGCTGCCAACTCTGGAAAAAAAAATCAGAGATGGGCGATGGCTGGACGACTGATTATTTGAAGGCAAGGAGCAAAAACGTCGTCGTTTGGGTTAAGTGAAAGCACCTGGATCCCGGACGACATGCAGAAGGCAAAGGCGACAGCAGCATCCAGACTAGGCGACGTGTCGTTTCAAGCGAATATCAGATCAACACAAATGCGAACGACATCCGAGTAACACGGACGACAGCTCTAAGGTTTTCAAACAACATGTAGTCTGATCCACCCAGCCAGACGCCTAGTCGTTCGTCCCTCAATATAATCCGATTTTAATTTAAATTTTTAACAAATTTTCACCTAATTAATCAACTTAATCACTTCCACGGCCCATCTCTGTTTTTGATCTCTCTTCATTTTCTTCTCTCTCTCTCTCTCTCTCTCTCTCTCTCTCTCATCTGAAAGTATAGCTTCAGTCCTCTCCCGTCTCTCTCTTCAACCTCTGTTTTTCTTCTCTGCAAGCAAGGTAATAAACCAAGCCATTTTC
>CAODLS011054614.1:0-18636 GCA_948243855.1 Flueggea neowawraea
AAGCTACTTTGTGACAACGATCCATGAAGTGCTTTCATACGGGCCAGTCCAATACATGTTCCCTAACATGCATCTATGTTCTAAGTTGATATCTCATATCCATAATCAGTAAAACATGATTATCCACTTAGCAACATACTAATATTTAATTCATTATCATTCCCATGATAATGATCGATTAGGGACATTTAAAATAGTATTCTTTTATCCTTATGGTTTTACTATCAAGTCACACACTTGATGGCACAAGAAAGAATAGACTATTCATGGAGTTTTATCTTCATAGAACATGTTATATTTCATAGAAATGAAATGCATCTTTATTAAATAATTGAATGACAATGCACATTAATGATTGGACTAGGGCACAATTCTAACACTACATGTATTCGAATATTTAATTTAATTAATTTTCATTTTTTTATATTATATCTTTTTTTGTCGTACACATCGCTGAATGAGAAATCTGGCTAAGTAGATCCGACCCCCACTTAGCCAGATTCCTGGCTCCGTTACTGTTTAGAACCCTTAACACATTCAAAATGTGTAGTTGAGTTTGGCTACTTTAGCTTGCCATTAATGGTCATGATTGATAATATGCGTGACAAACTGGGCAAGTAAACTTGGCTATATGGATTGTTTGGTGTAAGAGGGGAAGTTCGTTTCTAGGCGCATTTGTACTAGTCTCAAAATTTTGCTAAGCATACTCTCATGTGCTATGTCGCATGATGTGTGAACTATGAGTAAAGATTTCGTGAGATCGAGAAGTTCAAAAGCAGTGATTGTGTGGTTATGAACTAGGGGAAGACATAAATTCCAGCAGATTGTGTTGTTGTTGCATACACTTTGACATAATGGAGCTGTTCTGCAAAATGACGCCTTTCGACATGATTGAGATATGAACGATTATATATCCTTTACAGGTGTATAGCAATTATTCTCTTATTGTATGCTGGTTGCGCGTTCTATTTGCATGTATGACGGAAGGATCGAACATGGTTATGTGAGTACTAACCATGTTACATGATGATGTACCATTTTGTCATGTGCGAGTGGGAGATGTTGGAAAAGGCGGTCCGCCCATAACGGGTGGATCAAACTCGATCGGTCAAGGTGTGAATCGGAACGATGGACTGAGACCAATTGGTGAGCTCAATAGAGATAAGCCCATAAGGCTCGTGTGCCCATTGGGCCCATTAGGCCCAAATTAAGGGCTTATATATCTAAAGAATGAAAGAATCAAAATTGATTTTTCCATCCAACACAAAACTGTGAGAGAGAGGGAAAGGAAGAAGAGAAGGGTTCCTTCTTCCTCCATGCCACCTTTTTGCTCTGTCCACTCGATCCTCGTATGTCAATGGTCCCGATCCGTAGTGGCATCTAGGCTGCGAAACAAACGAACACTCATGTCGACAATCCGACCATGGTTTGCTCGTGAGACCAACATCGAATCCGATCATGACCTTTGTCTTCCGCTGCTGGTTGAGTCGAGCCTCTGCTGGAATCGAGGTAGGTAACTCAACCTACTAAATATACTGTTTATTTGTTAAATCGGGTAGTCGATTCCTTTAGCTACAAGCAATATGAATCAACTATCAATACCAATTTTCATTAGAGAAAATTGTCACATCTGGTTAGTGAAGATGAAAGCTTTATTGAAGGCATATGGCTTATGGGTAATAGTGGAGAATGGTCAAAGAGAACCACCTACACTTTTTGATGATGCTACTCTTCAAGAAATAAAAGATCATGACAATATTGGGATAAGCTTAAGGAAGAGTTTCAAGGAAGCGACAGAACACGGAGACAACAAGTACTGAACTTAAGAAGAGAGTTTGAGATGTTGAGAATGAAATAAATTGAGTCCATCAAAGAATATATTGATAGGATCACACTCGCTGTGAACCAAATCAAGATTCTTGGTGAAGATTTCTCTAACAAAAGAATAGTTGAGAAGGTGATCTTGACTATTCCAAAAAAGGTTTGAATAAAAAAAAAAGTTCTCTCCTGAAGAATCCACAAATTTATCTCAAATTCCTTTGATAGAACTTGTTAGTGCTATTCAAGCACAAGAACAAAGAAGAACTTTGAGATTAGAATAAGTTATTGAGGGTGCACTTGTTGCTAAACAACAAGATAAGACAAGTTTAGCAATATCAAGGCAGAAGTTGGTGAAAGTAGTAAGGGGGCTGAAAAGAAGGTGTATCCTCTTTGCAAAAACTACAAGAATCACTCATCCTGAGATGTTTTGCTGGTGGAATCATGAAGTACAATTCAGAGCTTGTAAAAAGATGGGGCATATGGAGAAAGTGTGCAAAAACAAGAATCAATCAGCACCACAAGCACAGGTTGCTGAAAAACAAGAAGAAGAAAGACTATTCGTTGCTACTTGCTATACCGCAGGGTATAGTAGTGATGAATGGTTGATTGATAGCGGATGCACACATCACATGATTTCAAATCCTAAGCTGTTCAAACAACTTATTACAACCAACACTTCCAAAGTAATAATCAGAAATGGAGAATGCATTTCTGTGATTTTATTTTGTACAAAAAGAAGAGTTGCAACTAAACAACAACTTGATTTTGTTATGATTTTGTTCACCTATGTACTGCATATATATGAAATCAAATTCTCTCTGCTGATATGCTCTTCTCCAACGACAACTTCTCTATAATTTTCATTAGTAATCTCGTATTTATTTATCCTTGAGTGTGTGTCCATTTGTGTCCATGTCAACTAAAAAAACAACAGAAGCCAATTCTAACTGTCTTGGAGAGTTCCAGAAATCAGCTTTTAATTGAGACAATTTAGCCAGCCCCTCATCATCAAGAGATCTAAAATCAAGGACAACTTCTAACTCAGAAATTTGCACTTTAAGTCCTCCACTCGCCTTTCAATACACCCAAAGACATAAATAATTAATTATTCATTCCCTATTTCATTTTTATGAATTTCTTAACTAAGTAATTAACTAATTATAAATTCATCATATGTAGTTAATTTGGTCAGAAGTTAAGTATTATTTTCTTTCAACAAAACACGTGGACTATTATCTCATCATTAGATACGACTTTAAGTGGTGTTATGTGACATACCACATCTATGTATAACGTTAATATTTAACAGTAAATTCTGAATTTTCACTATCGGTATGAAAATCATGTCTTTTTTATAAGAAAAGGAAAAATTAGGGCATTTTAAGTCATTAACCTATTATTATATTATGATGTTAATTTTATATGTAGTGTTGAAAATATAGACAGAATTATTATATTGCTTGCGGATATAATGTGGTTTGACTTCAGGAGGAAAAAGAAAAAGAAAGAAAGAAAGAAAGAAAGGATTCACATACATTAATGAACCATTAAAAACATGAAAAGTCAAACCCATTAATAAATGTCATTTTCCGACTTTGACCGTTTCAGTTAATATTAATTTTCTAATTTTTAATAAAAAAAGATAAAATTTATATTTATTATTATTATTGGCCAATTCCTTAAATTTTCTAAAAAATCTCACACAAATATCTTTAAAATTTAAATTCAAGACCTTATAATTTTAAGAGTGAAAGCTTATCAACTAAGTTATTCAATCTCAATATTAATTCTCTATATTTAATTTTGTTGTTTTGCTGAATATCTACACTGCATAATCACCGGCAACTTCCTATCCACATTCCCAAAAGCAACAAATTGCATGAAGACATATAATATTCAAAACATACCGACAGTATGGATAATATTTTCGTCTTGGAATAGTAGCTGTCCATGTATAAGGATAATTAATACTGCAGACATTGGAGAATATGTCTCTTAGAATCTCTCTCTTGCATGCATATCTATATTATTATAGACTTGATGTTATATTACTATTTAATATGTCTTAAAAAGATTGTCACTTTTCTTAATAAATTTAATATTTTTGTTTTATTTTTTATTTTTGTCTCTATAGCGGATGAAATTTTTTTTTATCCAACAAAATCCCACTCATATTTATTATATCAGTAAAAGTATAAAATAAAAATAACATCTTTATTTATTTATTTTTTAATTTTTGTGTTAAAAAAATTACAATTTTTATAAGACGGGGATAATATTATTTATACAGTTTGATCAATAACCCACTGGTTAAATCAGCAAAATCAGTGAACCATTTTTTTGTCCGATTCTAATAATATTGCCACCTGCGGAGGCACATAAGGCCAAGGGGGTGCGCAAGCCACTGCTTGCAAACCCCCGTCCCCTCCCACCCCAATTTTTATTTTTTCATTCTTAGACTTTTTTTATTCTTATTTTTTCATTTTGACTTGTAATATAGTTTTACAAAATTAATATAATTTAATTCTCAATGATCGCATGAATCACATAAAAATTTCAAGCCTAAAATTTTATTTTTTTTCTCAAAACACTTTTTTGTTTCCTCACTTATGATAAATCTACTTTCTAAACAAAACCAAAATTTGTATCCAGTTAAAAATATTATTATTTTTAAATTAGTCAAATCATAAATATTTTATTAAAAAAAATATGTTAACTCAATATTCAATACTATTTTTTTTTCTATTTTAATATACTAAAAAAATTATTCTTTTTAAATAACTTAATAGTGAGATAAGCTTTTCTTTTTTTTGTCTATTTTTTTAAAAAATACAAGAGATTTTAAATTTAAATAATTTTATAAAAAATTATAAATTTTATATTTAAAATTAATGTTATCACTTATAAATTATTTAATTATTAAAAATTAACTGCTACTACTAAATAATTCTAACTCCGCCACTGCATTAATATACCATTGAAAAGGTGAGAAGTCAGCCCATTAAAAAGGTCACTTTCTGACTTTGACAATTCCAACAAATACTAGTTCTGTATCTTCGTTCATTCGCTGAATATGTCTTAATTGAAATTGTTGACGAAGAATATCTAGACTACATAATCACCAGCAACTTCCTATCCACATTCCCAAAAGCTACAACTAAATTGCATGCATGCAGACTTTACTGCAGAATGCCTTAAATCAACTCTTTGATTTGTTCAACTAATTAGAATCCAGATTATGTTTGTCTCGAAATAGGAATAGAAGCTGTCCGCGTATAAAAATTTATACTGCAGACATTGGAGAATAAGTCTCTGAAATTCTGTCTCTTGCATTGCATGTATATCTATATTATTATAAATAGGATGTCAGAGCTCTGCATTGCCAACATCTCAATTATTCAAAAATTGTTCACAAAGTATTTCCTTCAGTTTTCGATTCCCTTGCTTGGTTTTTAATATTTGCCATATCTTCTAGGTGTTAAAGAATAATATATACACATATATGTAAAACCACATGGCTTTTTCTTTACGTCTTAGTTGCATGGTTTTCGCTGCATGCTTGCTTTTCTCAAGCTTGCAATGCCAAGCACAACTTTCTTCAAGTTTCTATGACAGTACTTGTCCAAATGCTCTGAGCACTATTCGTTCCGCTGTTAGAACAGCCATTGCTCGCGAGCGGAGAATGGCGGCTTCACTCATTCGCCTTCATTTTCATGACTGCTTCGTTCAGGTAATTAATTGCTTCAGATATTATCATTCCCTTGGACCAACTTTGTTTTCCAGTTATACTTAAAATGCCTGATTCTTATCAAATTGCCTAATTTTCTTCTTTGTGGTTCTTAGGGTTGTGATGGTTCGATCTTGCTTGATGATACTCCAACAATGAGAGGGGAGAAATTTGCACGAAATAACAATAATTCTGTGAGAGGTTTTGAAGTTATAGATAACGTTAAGGTCCAAGTAGAGAGCCAGTGCCCTGGACTTGTTTCTTGTGCCGACATTGTCGCCGTAGCAGCTCGTGATGCATCCGCTTATGTAAGCCACTAAATAACCATTTCATTCATATTTAATACTAGAAAACTGTAATTAAGGACATACCAAAATTTTATTTTCCTTATATTAATTATATATATACCGCAACTTTTTGGGCATAAAAATTAGGTTGGAGGACCATCATGGACGGTAAATCTTGGAAGAAGAGATTCCACCACTGCAAGCTTTACTGAAGCTAATAACAACCTTCCTGGCTTTGGTGACAGTCTTGAAAGCCTCATTTCTCTGTTCGAAAGGAAAGGACTAAATGCAAGAGAAATGGTCGCCCTTTCAGGTATGTGTATCGTCTAATAAAATTATTACGAAAGTCTAATTTTAACTTTGATAAGATACAGCAATTGAATCACTGAAAAAAATCACATACGATCAATTTATGAAATTAAAACTGAAGGAAAAATATGTATACTTGAGTTCACTTAAATACTCTTAGTAATCTGATATGAGTAGGAAAATATTTGAACTCTAATGCTCATATAGAAGTTAAATTCTTTTGACATATGACTTACTTTGGAACCTGTAATATTTATTATATTTTTAATATACAGCATATAACATTTAATATATTTTTAAAAAATGTTTATTATTTAAAAATCTGTTATTTAGTATAAGTGCTATATTTTAAATGCTACACTTTCCAAACAAATCCATAGTCTAAAAATCACACAAACATAAAATTACATTTTAACTAAAATAAATTTGTGATTTAACTTATACAAAACATAGATCACTTGTAACTACTAACTTCCGATTTTTCTTTGTGAAACAACAGGGTCGCATACAATCGGGCAGGCAAGATGCTTTACGTTCCGTGGAAGAATTTACAATAACGCAAGTGACATCGACGCGGGTTTTGCCAGCACGAGAAGACGCAACTGTCCCGCCGAAATCGGAAATGGAGACAGAAATCTTGCAGCACTTGATTTAGTCACACCAAACTCCTTTGACAACAACTACTTCAGGAATCTTATTCAGAGGAGAGGGCTTCTTCAATCCGATCAGGTTCTCTTCAGTGGTGGTTCTACAGACAGTATAGTTAATGAGTATAGTCGGAACCCTTCAGTTTTCAGCTCAGATTTCGCTGCCGCGATGGTGAGGATGGGAAACATAGATCCCCTCACTGGTTCTCAAGGGGAGATCAGAAGGCTTTGCAATGTCGTTAACTGATTCACAATTGCTTAATTATTCTTCGACATTCAACTGCCAATTTTGCAAATTTGTTTATTTATTTATTTTTTCTGTAATTGTGTGAATTATTTCATTATTCTTGTCACTGAAATTTGTTTGATTTGTATGAATTCATAAGTGATTTGTATTGTTTTCTCAATCCCAAAAATAATAATTTTCTTATGAAGTTTTCAAAACATTGATGAACAGGGACACAACATTCTCCTCTTGATAAACCAAGCAAGCCAACCACATCAACTGAAATTAGGCAACATATGTAAAAAAGCTTGAATTACAGCATTGGAATTTCTTTAAAACATATACAAATAAAATAAATAAAACAAAGTTCATATTAATGTTTCCAAAAGATGAACTTGCCAACAAAAGTGAAGCTAAAGCTTACGGATAAACTTCAGCCGAAATTCTTCGAAAGCAAGGTGCTGGCCAGCTAAGAATCAATTTTCATTCCAAAGCAACTGAAATCATAGAGTTGGCTAGTCAAAGGTCAACTTAGAATCAAAATCCAAACTCTTTGCTCCTGGAATTGCCTGTGTCAAACGAAACGGCCTAGTCCCAGCTTCGCCTAGCAGAGAGGAGCAGAATGCCCACAAAAGCTGCACAAACCCAATAAACAAAATTCAAGAATATTATGCCAAGGGCACCAGCATTGTATCTGGTCTCAAAAAGCTATCAGAGCACAAGCATTGCTAAGATTTGCTTAATCAAAACTCAGAATTGCTAACACAACTTTAAATTATCTTATCGTAATCATTTGTAAAAGCTTGAAGAAGCAACAATGTATGAATTAAGTAATATAATAAGACGGTGAAAAGAAAAATGTAAGAATCCTTTTCTTTGTTGCGTCAAACATAAGTTGAAAATAGGAGCTTTCTTACCTGAATTGGATCAGTTTTTAGGAAATTTTTCTGGACCCTTCGTCCATCAGGAAGACGAACTCCAACCCTGCACAGAAGGCTTCTATCACTTTTTGGTTCTTCAGGCAGAGGTGGATATATAACTTTCTTGGTAAAGAAAGCTTCTTCCACTTCTCTAGCACTGGTTTCGCCTTTATCATTGGAAGATACTGCAGTAGACTCTTTTTTGCAATCCACTGCAGTGGCAATAATATCCTCTGCAGGTTCTACAGGATGTCAAGATGATGCAGTCAGAACCCAGACTAGTAAGGTAAATTTTTGAAGTATGAAAAAGGACCCTTAGGCAACATTGTGTGCAGGCATAACCATGGGTTTATAAGCCATTGACTCTATGTTCAGGTTTCAGTGTTCAATTTACAAGGTCCTGCTTTAAGGTTAGACTAAGTAAACTTGAACACAGTCGGATAAAAAATATCATGATACCACAATGGACATGCACGCAACACAAAAAACAGAAGTACTAGTAAATTGTACTAAAAAAATGAAACTAAGGTAATAAGGTAAAGAACATGAGAAGTAATACACTCGGGCCAAACTTTGGAAGGGTACATACTAACCAAAAATAGAGGCATCAATAGAGGCTGATTTAATTGGAGGTTAGAAACTATTTTTTCCTTTCTTTCTTCTTCTTGTTTTTTTTTTTTGGATAGAGGCAAGCAAAAGAATAGGCCACCTTTATAGAGATTTAGAAGTGGAATAACTTATTACTTCTATTGTCATAGTTTCTAATAAATCAGGATGAAGAGTGATAGGAATATTTGGAAAAATGAGAAGGGGATGAACATATTACTTGTATTGTCATAGTTCTTCATGAATCAGGATGAAGAGCGATAGGATTATTGAGATTTAAATAGCACAACAAAGTCTGAATTCTATTAGTGAAGCTTTTTAGCACTTCTTAGAAACCCTAAAGGCCAGTTCTCAATACAAATTGCCAGTAACTTGCTGAGACATATTTAAAGTATTTTCCAAAAGGTACCAAAATTGTTACTTACGTTTGTTTTTCTCTGGCAACGCAGAATTTCCCCATGGGCATTTATGAGAGAGTTTTTTGTGATGATCCCTTGGGCCCCCATCCATGAAAGACACTATATCCTAGAATTAGAAAATGTTTCAAGAATTTAGAAACACTATTTCCAAATCAAGTTAAGATATTAAAGTATTAATAGCTCAACTTCTTCAAAAGCAACAATTTTTCCTACATTGTCAAGCTGAAGGAGTATGCATCAATATTATATATACCTCAAGCAAATTCTCAGGCTGTATCATCCCAGTCCATGAGCACATTTTCTGTCCAGTTATTGGATCAATAACAAGAATTACTGGAATGGAATCCAACTTGTAGTAGGTGCATACTTTCCTTCCCTCACTCGTATCATCATATACCTGAAAAGATGAACTAATATCAGATGAAAAGAACAGCCCAAATACCATTTATAACATGCTGTTTACAGATGATGATTTATCCTGTCAGGAAAGAGAGAGGGGGGGGAGATGGAAAAAATGATGTTATGCATTCATTTGCCAGTAATGGACCATCACAGGCAACCAGAACCTATCCCAAAAAAAAGAAGCACAAATTTATTTGAAGATAAATATAGTTTCCTATCACTTCTTTTATGTAATGAATCACCTCACTTTATTCTAAATGTAATGAAGTTCCGAGTTTTCTTTTCTTTCTGTTAAGTGCTCTTCCATAGAAGGTAATAGCAGAAATAATATAGAAGAATTGTCCATTTTAAATGGAAAATTCATTTAAAGCAAGAGAAGGAACATGACTAACAGTCCCACTTCACCAAGTCTAAGCAAGAAAACTAATATTTCTACCAGTTTTTAACTTAGGTGCACCAGTGATAAAGGGGCACAAAAGTCATTTATTCAAGTCCCCAAACACCATTTATTAAAAGCTGTTAAGCTGTTTATAGATGATGAGTATCAGGAAAAGGGGGAAAAAAATGAAACAAATGATGTTATGCATTCATTTTCCAGTAATGGACCATCACACGAAACTAGTCCATCAAAAGACAGACAGAACTTATCCCAAAAAGAAAAAAACACAAACAGAAATTTCTTTCAAGATAAATAAAGTCTCCTATCACTTCTTTATGTAATGAATCACCTTACTTTATTCTAAATGTAATGAAGTTCCAATTTTTTTTTTGCTTCTCCATAGAAGGTAATAGCAAAAATAATATAGTATGAATTGTCCATTTTAAAAAGAAAATTCATTTAAAGCAAGAGTGAAGGAACATGACTAACAGTCCCACTTTACCCAGCCTAAGCAAGAAAACTAATATTTCTACCATTTTGAAACTTAGGTGCACCAATGATAAAGGGTCACAACCGGATGAGGCAACTGCAAAGCAGGGCCCCGACCTCTTGAAGGATCCAGTTGTGCCTCTCTAACAACCAGCCCTTGCTAAATGTCACTTCTAGAATTCACATTTACCCCACCCTTTTGAGAGAAGCGCTAATTACTGTAACTCAACACATTTAGAGAATTCATCAAGAAGAAAGGATATATATACATAATTAAAAATTTTAGTATAATATAACAAAAGAAAATATCTGAATTGCATAGAGTGACATTCATCAAAGTATGATATCCACCTGCCAAAAGATAAAATTAGTACTTATGGTCTGCCCAGCAGCTTCATTTGCCCATGTATCCCTATTAAGCTGCAGACACCAAAGCATGGTAGGAAAAGTGAGCTTATAATAAAGAAAAAATGTTTCAAACACGAGGAAGAAAAATCATAAAGCTGCCTACCATATGTGAACTGAACTCTTTTGTAGATTGCAAGTTCACAAGCAGCCACTTGTCCTGAACAGACGCAGCACTTTTTGCCTATGATCCATAATTCCAAAGTTTAAGCTATGTAGGACTATTTACCAGTAAAAATATGTTATAAGAAAAACACACTGAAAAATCAAGAATATAAATTTGGCTATGCTTCTTTGCTAATAAATAAACATTCGATGAATGCCTATTAGTTCAAATGCAGAATTAGCAACACAAAACTCGTCTGGTGAACCACATTTCATGCAAGAATAAGATATTAAAAATAAAGAATTATACAGGGAATTTAAATGATAGCCACTATTTCTTCACCAACACATATGGGAAAGATTAGAGAACAATCAGAAAGAGATCTTACATTCCTCTAAAAACCAGTATGAAAAATTCCCAATCCTAAATCCCACTAGGCTCACCATATTACTAAATCATGCTCACATCACAGAAAAAAAAAATTAGTGTTTAATCTGCCGATACCCCGAAACCCCGTGAATTTAAATCTCTAGTGATCTTCCATGCAAACTTATTGCAGTCACTTAGAACACTCTATTATGAACCAAAGATCCAAAGAACTTGGCATTTGGCAATTGGCAAACAAAATGGGAAAGCTGCTCGCCAACACACTATATACTTCCAATTTCAGATTCCTATAACAATTACAATTACTACAGTCAGCAACAAAAGGAAATATTGGCTTGTAACAATATAACAAGAAACATCAAGAAGCCCCTAACCTTTTCGAAGGATCCATTGAACATTAAATGAAAAGGAGGACGATATAATGAAGCAAGATTGTCTCGAGGATTATCTGCATTAGATGTACCACCTTTTTCTGATTCCCAAACTCCAGGAAGTTTCATTTCCTCATCAAAATTACGGAATGCAACCAAAGCACTAGGTTCATGTGGAATAGATCCTGCTCTTGATGGTCTAAAATTTAAAAAAAAAATGAAGGCGAAAAAGGTTACATGAATAAAGAGGAAAAAAAAAGTTCATGAAAGAGTCATCAAGTACTGGAATGTCATCTATACAAAGAGACCAGAAACCAAATTATATTAATAATAACTTTGATAACATATACCCCAACATTAGGGAAAAATGGTTGTATTTTAATTAATCTAAACCAATTCCTAATGCATGTAAAAACCTCTTTCAAACTATTAACTAACATACAAGGGACTTTGGGGTTCAGGTGAGGAAGAAATTGGACGGTAGCATATAGCCTAAAAGGTATCCAATCATATTCACGACAAACATAGTGTTGCAAGATCTAAAAAAACCCTAGAAAACAAACTTCCTTCTGCCGAAATAGTTGAAACATGTGAGATGACAGAAGAAAATGAAATTCCTTGTCATTAAAAAAAAAAATCAAATGTAAAAAAAACATTTAAGATGGTTGTGTCAGACCTCAATATGGAGGTTCTGGAAAATACTGCAGAAGGCAACATACCAAACAGATTTATCAGAGGAACAAAGAAAGGTGAGTTTGTTTAAAAATGGAGCCTATACAAAATGCTCTTTCATTTAACTTTTTCCCATCTCTATATGTATCCGTCAAAAAAAATAAGTTCGGCATTTACTTGGGTAGCTTACCCGTATAACATAGCATCATCATAAAGGGTCTCTCTCACAACAGGTAAAGGAGCACGCACTTCTTCTACTCCATCTTGTCCAACATTTGCATTTTCAAAGTCCTTAAGCGCACTAAAATATTGAAAAATTAAATTAAAATGAGAGACAAAAAGAAAATATACATGAATCTTAAACCAGTCAAACAACTAGATGATTACACATATCACTGATCTTTATAGACATGACATACCCTACATTTTCATCAGTCCAAGTACTTGTAGTTTCCATTGTTGGAGAATGTGATCCAGATGCAGCAATCCCACCTTCATTGCCTACATAAAACAACTGTATAGCCTCTTCAAGCTTCCAACTAGTAGCCTGTTCCCTCAAAAAAAAAACACACTAAATTCACTACACGAGCAAAACGTAACAAAACTCAAAATTAATCCAAGAATAACTATTTTGCCAGAATATCCCCAACAGACAAATCAGGTCAGAAAATTCACAGCAAAACTCAGTAGAATCCACCCGACATTCAAAATCCATTCAAGGCCATTAAAAGCAAAAAAAGAAAAAAAGCTTGTCGATACAATAAAACTATCCTCTCACAATGCCATATTTAAACCCACTCGGGATCTAACAAGTCCAAAACGATCTCCCAGTATGGTCAAACCACAGTTAACAATCAACAACAGCTAAAGAGCTACACAGAAGAAAATCTGGCACAACAAATACGACTACTTCAATGATATCAATGACAACAAAATCATAACAAATTCAATTGATTGAAAACAGATACGCATGAATACCTGCAAGAATTGCGTGGCGGTCTCGGCAGTTTGGCCAACAGCAATCTCGAGGAAAGAAGAAATCATGCTCTGTTTATCATTAGCAGATAACATTCCCTCCATTCTCTCAGACCCTAAAGTTAACCCAACTAAAAAACTAGGTTTCTAATCTGAAAGAAACCATAAGAAATCACTCACGTATATAAATAAATTTATTAATTATGGCTATGGCGTGTTGAACTGGGAACGAAGAGGTGCAGATAGAGAGAGCGAAGGTTTTGAGAATTTGTGGTTGCCGGTGCTGCTGCTGGAGGCTAAATATGTGTACGGTTGTAAGAGGACGTCATAGTCCTAGTGGGCGCTAGATGTGGGAGGGTAGCATTGTTACTTCGGCATCCTGAAAATACTGGACTTCATTCGTGTTTAAGTCCATTTCTTTTAGATAAGGCTTCGAAGATTGGACTAAATGATGCAGACATTAGGGGGAAAATAGAAGGGCCATAAGTTTACAGATTTATGAGTGTCGGTGTTTTGACAAAAATTTCAAAATTATGAATGAACGCATGCGCATTATTTGTATAAATTAAATATTTATAAATTTATTTATATATTGTGTATTTTTTTAAAAAATTTATTTATTTGACAGATTTGTTTAAAATTTATTTATATATTATTTATATTTTATTTTTTGTTTTAAAATTTAAATATTATTTATATATTGTTGTTATCTTGTTTATAAATTGTTTATATGTTGCATATCTTGTTTGTATATTATTTATATTTTTTTTATATATTAAAAATATAAATAATATATAAATAACAAATCAACAACGTATAAATTATATATTTATTTATTTATCATTTTCAACATATAAAAAACATATAAACAATATATCAACAATATATAAACAATATTCAATCAATATATAAACAATAAATAATATATAAACAACATAAAAATAAAATGCATTGAATTTGAAAATACATACAAACATTAACAACAAATCTACAACATATAAACAAGACTCCATGAATTTGAAAATACAATTGGTGAATTTGAAAAGGCACGAGCGTACGAATGAATTATTGCAAAGTGTATCTGTAATATGCATACCTTGTCTGTAATAGAAACTAATGATCCTCAAATAGGTGACCTAATTATGTAGGATACCTTAAGATGATATCTAATAAATTTAGAAACTCAAAAATCTCATTTCATATGAGAGTCCTAGTTTGAATAGGAATCTTAATCGAAATGGGAGTCCTAGTGTGACTAGGATAAGTTCTAAAATAGAAACTAATGATCATCTTATGTTTAATAGAACTAATCTTAACACTTAGATCATGTCACGACTCGTTTCTGGACCATGATCAGTGTGCAAGACAGACCATTTATGGGAGTTCGACCCATCTCACACAAGCCTCAGAGTGTAGACATTCTACCTAAGATATTCGATTTAAACAGTCATTAAACCATTTATAAAGTATAAAACATTTTATACCAAAAGTATATGTATATATAAGAAGTTATACAAAACAAAATCATACTATCAGATAAGTACGAAAATATGACAATAAATAAGTATAAATCCAAAAGACAAAATATGACCCAGTAACCCAACAACATCCTGGTGTGAAGCTCTAATAAAAAACAAAAGGATCCTTAGCCAAAAGGGCATTAACTATCAAATAGAACATCTCACTAGGAGCAAGATGTCAGAGGGTTGCCGAATGCTAAAAGAGAACCTGAGAAATAAGATAAAGAGAACATGAAATATAAGATAAAGGAAAATTGACAAGAAACAGAAAAAAGATGTAAGAATCCCTAGTGCGAAAATGACACTCCAAAATGACTCCAAGCCTTACAAAAACTGTTTTGAAAATACTCAAAAATATTGCATGCAAATATAAGTGTACATACATATATATGCTAATACCGAGGTATTAGTTCAAAAATTCATTTTCAAAAAAAAAGTTCGTAACCAAAGCAAACAACAGACGGATACATACAAAATATATATACTATATAATGTATATCTGAAACGAATATGAGACTTGAAACTGACTGATAGATATAATTAATAATGGTGGACTCCACCACCAAGCTGAAACTGAGTGTATGCGTCTGTCCGGACACACGACTACCATAAACTCTGGTAACTGGATCTTGACTGCGCATTAGTATACCAAATACTACATTTACTCTACATAGCACAGACGTCTCATATCAAAGTGTGTGTGTGTGTATATATATATATATAGTAAGCACACATGCCAAGCAGAAATCATTTTACAGAGAATATTTATAAATCTTATATAAATATTCTATGTCAGAAACTGAGTAAATTTGCAGAAAATATTTATATACCATATATAAATATTGTTTATCAGAAACGAAAACCATACATTAGTAATCATATAATCCGAATTATTAATTAGCCAAGCCAGTAGTAATTCCATTTTTAGAGAAATGTTGGACACAACAAAAACATATAATTTAGAAGACACAACCTATGTGTCTGAAGCTGCCATTTCACTCATCTGAAATTTGAAGCAATGGATCCCGCCAGGCACCATCGGTGGGTGGTGGTCGTGCTAGTAGAAACAAAAAGCTGGAACAGATACATATATAACAGACTGTAATATTTCGACCGTTCTAGCCATATCCTATAGCGATTGGAGTTCCATTGCTGATCATAGATGCTCATCCTCATTGAGAGTGTGGAGCTTAGATTGATAGTTGATTAAGTTGATAAGCATGTCGAGTTTGTGTTCTAGAACCTTGAGTAGCAAGTCTAGAGAGTGGATAACTCGAGTTAGAGTAAGTGATAACTCGAGTTGTGTGACCCTTATATAACTCGAGTTATCCTGAATTGTAACTCGAGTTAGGTGAGGTCCATATAACTCGAGTTAATCATTGTGTAAGTCGAGTTATCTGGGCAAAAGTGGAACAACGTGTCAGTGTTCTTCGTCTTTAAAGACCTGAAACCGACCTCAAGTTGTCATTTCTTCTGATCCACTCCTCTCAGAAGCCTCCAATCTTTCTCAAGTTGTTCCTCGACACTTCCTTTGGATTTCTTGAGGTAAGATTGGGTTTCTAATCCTCTCTTTCCTCATGTTTTCTGTATGATCATGCATATAAGGTTTTAGGTTTAATTCGGGTTTAGGGTGAATTGGTGAGAGTTCATGTTGTTTTGATGGATTGGAGTATAAATTCATGCTCAGGATGATGATTAAAGTATATGTAGTGGTTTAAGAACGATTTTTATCGGTTGATGTGAGGAATTAGTCGAGCTGGATAATCTGGGAAAGTTACTTACTCGAGTTATATTTGAGTAATTCGAATAAGATAAGCCCAGATTTACTCGAGTTATGTTGGGTTAACTCGAGTAAAGTAAGCCATGATTTACTCGAATTATTTATTGTCTAACTCGAGTAAATCATACCTAAATTTACTCGAGTTATTTATGGTCTAACTCGAGTAAATCAAACCTCAGTTTACTCGAGTTAGCTTTGGATAACTAGAGTAAACAGTGGTTCCGAGGGACCAAAGTGTGACGTTTTATAGTCGGTTAATTGGGGAAATTTGAGGATTAATTTGGGAATTATGAGCGATCTTTGAGGGTTGCATTTGCATATGCATTGCATGCATTTTGGGTACGGTCACAGTACCATATTTGATGATTATTATGTTGTATTTGTTACAGCATCTTGTGCTTACCAGCACCAGCAGCCACCTACACGAATTTGTTTTGAAGAATGATACACACACACACACACACACACACACACACACACACACACACATATATATATATATATATACTGATATATATGTTTTCCATAAGATTTGATGATGAGATATGCATGGTTTTGACTATGTTTTTGATTGTAGGACACCTTTGCTACTGGGTGCGTAGCCTTTGTTATACCATCGTACGTTGAGACCTAGCTATCAAGGTAGACGATAACCATGTTACCCTAGCTAGGTACATGATTGGATTATGGATCAGTGACATGACCCTGATCGTAATATGGTGGGAGAGTGGCATAGACCACACCATGATTTCTATGGTCCCATGATAAGTATATGATGTTTTCAGGAAAATAAATACTATTGATAGTATTTTACCAGAGTGTGTGTGTTTGCTTTTGGTGCAAATGTTTAGAGATGTTTTCTTGGAAATCATACTATGTATATAATGTGTATATATGTATACTTGATGTATACTGCATGTGATAGTTGTAAATGATTTTCAAACCAGTCTTTGTGAGACACATATGAGACAATCTGGAATGTTATCCCTCACTCACTGGGTTTGACCCCTTTGTTTTTCTGTGTTGTCCTGTTGCTTTGATTATAGGTTGATTTCGATTCAGCATCCTTTGGGCATCTCTCAACCCAGTAGGACCGAGATATTTTTGGTTAGTAGCACCCTTTTTGTCGGGCTACATTTCTTTGTCGTAGATGCTTTGTCACGACCCATAGTCGGGCCCGTGACTGGCATACGAGGCGGACTGATTGTGTGAGCCCGATCCATCCCGCACAAGCCTCTGTGATCAAACATACTACCCAACTTATTCAAATACACATTTTAAAACATTTATAAATGAAATAAATCATATATATATATATATATATATATACCAATATATATATAAAAAATATCAGTGAAAATATAAAATTACCAGAGTATCCAAAAAATACAATAGTATACCCCAATACCCCAATATTAGTCAAATGTAGAGCTTTATGACATAGCAAAGTAGAGCCCTGAACGAGGGCACTCACAATAGCCAAAAGCGCCTCACTAGGTCCGAGAGGTGGATCAGATATTAAACGTCCAAAATGTCACCTGCGGACAAAGGTTAACAAGGACAACAGAAGAAATAGGGGTAAGATTCCCTAATGAGGAAACAACACGTCAGACCGCCTCATATGTACCTCACAAAGACTGGTTTGAAAATCACCTTTCAAAATATCGCACCTGTATATATATACCATATAATATACACATTATATACATAGTACATTTTTCGAAATTCATTTTACCAAAATGTTCGCATCCATAACATACAACATGCATTCAGACAATATATACGTATATTTAAGGATTCATAGTATGAGATTAGTATCAATATCCATATAGCAGTGTGGACTCCGCCACCTGACTGCTCAATAAACGCGTGTATCTGGCCGGATACACGGTCATCCCATTAGCCCGATAACTAGGGCCTTAACAAAGCATTGATATACCAAAGGCTACGTACCTTGTAGCCGGGTGTCCCCATATTCTGTGTGATACATACATAGTATTTCACATATAATCATGCAATATCTTTTCCTTTATTCCATTATTTACAAAATGCTCTTGTATATATATATACCTATATATACTTTATTTTCCATATCAAAACGTTGGTTAATAATAATCACATATCCAGATTATTAATTAACCCAATACTTATTAGTCAATTTGTGTCATAGCCAGACATATAAAAAATA
>CAODLS011054939.1:0-20832 GCA_948243855.1 Flueggea neowawraea
CTTCAACATCTCCCAACTATGCTCGAGCCTATAAAAAATAATTAATAAATTTGTATACATATTGAATTTATTTTATACAAGAAATTTAGATAAAATGAATTAGAGAATGAAATCACGTAAATTCACAATAAATTCCAAAAACATTAATACACTAAAGTACTATAAACAGAGCTTTGGATTTATGCCAAATAAGAAACCAGAAAAAATTACTGAATGAAAAAGCAAACAAATAAAAGAATGCATACAACAAGACATAACAATAAGCTTAATCAATTATTAGGAAAACAATGTTGCAATCAGTTTCAAAGACATTCAAATCTAAGATTCGTATGAGGTCAAGCCATACACTACACAAACACTGAAGATTAACAAGTTTGTGTCGACAAAAAAGCAAGTAAGCAGGTAGTTGCATTTTCTTTTGTTAGGGAGAAAAATTGACAACAATAATTTCATACTTGAGACATGAGGAAATGTACATCAAAAGGAAAATAGTTGACTGATGCTGCAGTATAAAGTAATATACTTGAGACATGAGGAAATGTACACTGCAGGAAATTACTAGAACTGAAACTTCAGCTCTATCTAACAGTTCATGCAAATTTTGCTCTCAATCATAATATAAAACTAAGGAAACGGTTGCCACATCATGTTATTAAACATGTTTCTCAGACCAGAACTTCTAAAAACATCTCTGGAATCTGTGTACTTTCAGAAAGCATGTTTATTAAACATGTTTGTTCATTATTTAATATAAACCATCAAGGAAATAAATACCTGGCTGAACTTCAATTCTATAAATTGTCTATTCAGATTCATTTACATGTATTCACAGAAAATAGTGCCACAAAAACTAAAAAGATCTATGTTTGCTCAAGATTGCATATTCTAAACGACCTTTAGTCTACACCATCCATATCTCCAATTAAATCCTTTTCTCATAGAAAAACTCTGGCTCCTCCTATGGAAACAACAAGATTGCTTCTATAATTATAGTCGGTGCGCAGCAGAACATCAAACATCAGCATATACAGCTTAACTAATTTCTCAACCAAATAGACGAGTTGCCATTTGTCTCACCACTAAACCTAGTAATCTTTCATACTCTAACATGAGGCAAATCCCCAAAACACCTAAAACATTGATCCAAGAGATGCAACATCAACAACCCAACAAAATCATATCTCTGATGGAAAATCTAAATACCCATTACAGTATTCCGAGGAAATAATCAAGTAAACACCATATAATATGTACATATATTTAAAACATAAAATAAACAGGATTGAAGACAAGAATTACGTCCAACAGCAAGATTGACAGCCAAGAGCATAGGCCATAGGAACATACTCCCTTTTCATCATCCAAACTCAGAACCACCGCCCTATCCCTCACACAAAACCAAAACCAACCCTCCTCTTCACCCCTTTCATCCTCCTCCTCTTTAAGTTCTTTCCTTTGAAAAAAAAAAAAACAGGAGAGAATGTCAGCAAAACCAAGGACCAAACTAAGAAAAAGAAAAGATATAAAAATTAAAAACTTGGGTGCGGCTGAACAGAGAGCGGCTTTGGTGGAGAGAGCGTCGGTCGGACAGAGAGATTAGGTCGGACAGAGAGCGGGGCGAGAGTGATAGTCGACGGAGAGTCGATGGAGAGAGTGGCGAAGAGAGCAAGAGCGGCGGATTAGGAGAGAGTGGAGAGAGAGAGGAGCGGCGTGAAAGAGAAAAAGAGTGTTAAATTTAGGGTTTGAGCGGCGTGAAAGACAAAAACAGATTGGGCCCAAACATTCAGTGTTGCGAAATGCGACGAATTCGTCGCAACAGAAAATTCCCAACACGTCCGAAAAATTCAATCAAAAATTGAAAGGCCCGCGTGAAAAATTCATCGCAAAAATAGCGACGAATTCGTTGCAAAAAAAAGTGAAAAACAATATTTATGAAAAAAATCAATATTTACGGTATTAAAAATTGCTAGAAATTATTCAAGCCTTTTTATTTAAATTAATATCACAAATTATTTGTTTGTAATTTTCACCCTAATTTTAATTATTTTATTCTAATTAGAAAATATTTTTATTCTAATTAATTGCTAGAAATTATTACCCTAATTAATTCGAAAATATATTTCTAATTAGAGTAAAAGAATCAAAACTTGTGTGAATGTTTAAGACATATAACATTACGAACAATTAATTTTTTATATTAATGATAATTAGGAGTTTGAATATTGTAATATTCTGTCCGTTTCAATGGGATTCATGTAGCAATCCATTGCTTCGTAATGTCATAAGGTGTTCGGGGATGTTTCGTTCATCATTCTATCATGGTTGGGTATTTAATTGGTCATGGAAATGTTGGGAATCATGAAAGTAAAGTTGGAAATGCCTTAAGAGTGTGTTTTGTGCTCGTTGAGTGAACTGGAGGTCTACTACGCCCATAAGAGCCGGTTCTGCGCGTGTTGTACGTCATCTAAAGTGGGAAAGGAGTTTTGGAAGTCTTCTACACACACAGAAGGTTGTTCTACGCACGTAGTAGCCATGTTACGCTCGTAGAACATGTATTACGTGCGTAGAAGCCATGTTTTGTGTGTGTTTTTGGACTGAAACACACGTGTTGTCTTGTGGGTTTATAAATACACCAATCCGACCTTCTCTTCAGCCATAACTCCTCTTAAAAACGAAATTTCCCAAATCTAATTCTCTCCATCTCCTATTGCTTCTCATTGGTTCATCAACGTTTCTTGAGGTAAGAACACTTCATTAATCTCTTCATTTCCTCATCTTTCTTCATGAATGATGCATCTAGGGTTTCGACCGAATTTGGGATTTTGGTTTGGGTTTTAATTATTTGTCATAATGGAAGTTAAATGAGGTTAGATTAAGGTTGTTGGAGGTTGGAATCATGGGATTTTAACTTCGGTTTTGGGGATTTTCATGTTTGAATGAGATGGGTTGTTCTTGAGCTAGGGTTTCAGTTTTGGACGGATTTCTTGGTGGATTTAAGTTTGTTTTTGATGTATCTAGGTAGGAGAGACCTAGATTAACATAAATCCTTGTGGATCTTGAAGATTTGATGTTGTTTGTTCTATGGGTTCAAGGAGTCCGAATTTGATGTTGAGATTTCTTGATGTTTTGGAGTTTCTTTTATGAACTTGATGATGGATTCATGCTTAGGAAGTTGACAACAACCAATGTGGGTGATTGGAATCGATTTCTATCAGTAGAATCGAAAGTTGGACTTTTTAAGTAATTTGCCTTTGAGGACTAAGTTTGATATTTTACAAGGTTATGAATTTATGATTGAGAGTGATGGATTCACATTCTAAATATGTTTTCAACGACTATGGGAGTTTGCATTGCATTTTCATATCATGCATTTGGTATAGTCCACAGTTCCACATTTTGATATATGTTATGTATGTCCATGTTCAGCTTCTTATTTGTGCCAGCAAGGCCAGCCACTGACTAATGGGGCTTGACTGATGACTCAGTTTGGACATCCAGGTGAGTGGATAGCAGCTTCAAATACATAGGTTGTGTCTTGAAACTTCTATTATGTTTTATGATGTGCTGAATATGTTTATGAAAATGGACTAATCTAAGGATTGGTTAAATGAATAAAACGACTATGTGATTTTTATAATCAACCCTATGTTTTATGAAATTGATATATATATATATATATATATATTATATCTTTCCTATTATTTCAAAGGATAAAATGCATGTCTACGATTTATGTTATGAACTATTATGATTTTGGTTTTATGATACAAGACACCTATGCTACGGGGTTGAGTAGCTTTTGGTATACCAATGATATATGTACTATGAAATTCCAACTACCAGAGATGTTGGTAGCCACGTGTTCTGATCCAACACGTGAATTGTTATGAAAGTGGCCGAGTCCACATCACCCATGTTATATGGTGTCACGAGCACACCTATAATTATGGTCCTTTATCAAAGCTATATGTTTTAACTATGAAACCATGTTTTAAGAATCGAAAAGAGATCAATATGTTTTCGTGCTCGCTAGATGCTTTGCTTGCGAACGATTTCGAAATGATTTTCGAAAAACTATTACCTATAGTGTGTATATATGTATATGTTTATGTCTATACCTTCATGTGGTATTTTTAAATCATTTTCAAAGCAGTCTTTGTGAGGCACGTATGAGGCGGTCTGGAGTGTTTTCCCTCATTGGACCCTGACCCCCTTTCTTTCTATGTCTATTGTTGATTTTATTCCGCAGGTTCATCATTTTTTGTTACGGCAACTTTTCCGCATCTTGGATACCAGTGAGATGTCATTTGGTTAATAACGCCCTTTTGATAAGGCTATTATGTATTCATGTTAGAGTTCTACACCGATATGTTGTCGGGTTAGTGGGTTGCTTTTTACTCTTGATGTATTTTGATATATTACGATATATTTATGTTTTGAATATTTTATTTTGATATATGATTATGCCATCGTCTATCTTATCGTATGTTTTTAATAATAAATGTTTTAATCAAATGTTTTGGATAGTAAGTTATGATCCGTGAGGCTTGTGCAAGATGGACCGGACTCTCATAGACGGTTCACCTCGTACGCCGTTCACGGGCTCGTAACGGGTCGTGACAAATATTTTTAAGGAAACGATTAATTGATAAATGTAAAATTTAATTTATGATGGTTTGCAACAAATTTGTCCTTAAAATAGTGACAAATTCGTCGCAAACTTTGAGTTTCAACGAATTCGTCGCTATTTTAGCGATGAAATCGTCGCAAAAATTAGTGAAACAACAATATTTACAAAAAAGCCAATATTTAAGGTATTAGTTCTCAATTATTACGGTGTATAATTGTTTCCTTAAGAATATTCAAGCCTTTCATTTAAATTAATATCACAAATTATTTATTTGTAATTTTCACCATAGTTTTGATTCTTTTATTCTAATTAGAAAATATTTTTATTCTAATTAATTGCTATTCTAAACAATTTTTCAATGAATATATATATATATAGTGGGAAAATAAAGTTAATGGCATTTTTATTTGAAATTTAAATCTTAAATTGAAAAAAAAAATGTTTTGCTTTACGATTAATTGCCGCAATTTTTGCGACGAATTCATCTCAAGGTCCCCTTATCCACTTTAATTCAAATTTTCAATGAAAACAATTAAGTAAATTTTAATAATTGGACAAATATTGTAATATAAATGAAATTAAGAGCTTTAATATTTTTAATGAAAAAATTAATTTATAAATATACAATAAATAATTTTATAATTAGAATAAAAGAATCAAAACTTGTGTAAAAATTTAATGAAACTTGTATAAAAATAAGAATTTTCTTTAAAAAAATCATATATTTTTGTACCGTCAAATTTAGCGAACATTTAAGTAATTTTCAAAACTTGGGTGAAAATTTAAGAAATATATCATTACAAACAATTAACTTGATATATTAATGAAATTAAAAGCATGGATTTTACAATTAATTTATAAATATAAAATAAAGGTAAAAAATTTTGCGACGAAAATGTGATTTTGTTGCAAAAGTTGCAAAATTTAGAATATGCATAGAAATCATGTATTACCTTAACATTGTCAGAAGAGACGTTTTGCATTATAATTTCGTTTCATTGAATGAATTGAAAAGTAACGAGAAAAAATTCAATTTTGTTGGTAAGATAATTTATGGTTGTTTGTTTTTATTTTTCTAACGTGTTGTGCATTATATGATGATTATTATGTTAATTTTAATATTTTGACTGTGCAATTAAGAGGCTTTGAATTGTGACCCATTTTTCATATTTAGATTGTGCAATTTAATATTTATTTACTTTTTTGACAAATTTATTTTTTTTAATTCATACAGATGGTTTGGGTTTAGTGGTCCATGTGCAATCAATGATCACCATAGCCAAGTAAAAAAGAACCTTAAAGTAACGAGAAATTATTATTGTCTATGACTGGTAGTTTGTTATTTATACTTGAATATAGTTATGTGTTAACTTATTATGTGTTATCTTATAATTTTTATTTGTGTTAACTGCTGCTTGGAACAAATCTCATTAGTCTTGTGGGATGATCTTACTGAAAATGAAGGCCAATTAATCGAAAGTGTCACTAGCAAAAGAATGGTTATAGTTATATCAAGTGTCAAATTAAGCCGTTATCCAGGTTATTTTTTAGCTAATCAAAATATAATAGATATTCTCTGTTGATGATGAGATACATTTTAATTTACCTTATTTATTTTTTGCATATATCATAATAACTAGGGGTTGCAATTGTCCACAAATATTGCAACAACAATCATGGTCAACCCCATAATAGAAGAAGTTGATGAGTTGCACAATAGGTACAATTACTTAAATATAATCATTTTTTACACCAAGAAATATAAAATCTACTACAAGTTTTACTAATACCATTAACATGATTTACAATTTTGAATGCTTGGCTGGAACACAAAAATAAGTTTTCTTGATTGTGCTAATTACGCTGCATGCCTTATTTTTGCATCTCTTTTTAAAAATGACACTCTATGTTTCTGTTATACAAAAAGATCATTTTTTATGTTTAATTTTTAAAATTATAACTTGTTTGAAACTAAATTTTAAAATTACCATATTAATTTTATATAAATTTTTAATTTCTCGTTTATTTTTTTATTTTTTCTCTCTCCTTAATTTCTCTCTCCTCTCCCTCCCTCTCTCTCTCTCTCTCTCTCTCTCTCTCTCCCCTCCTCCCAAACCCTAGCACTGTTCCTATCTCTCCTTTCCTTTCGTCGCCGTCCTCTCCATCATCTTCCGTCGTCGTTACCGGTTGTTCTCCGTTGTTCTTGTCCACTTGTACTTCGTCGCTCGTCCGCCTCTTGTTTGTCGCTCGTCATCTCTTCGTCGGTGCGATCTTGTCTTCTCCCCTAGCTACGGCGGTGCTTCGTGGTGGCTCGGAAGGGAGGGACAACTGTTGGCGGGGACGGGAAAGGCTGGTGGTGGCTAGTGTTTGGTGGCAGCGCTAGCGTTGCAAAAACCCTGGCAGCTGCCATTTTGATTAATTTACAGAAATATCCCTACTTTTAGGATTTTCAGGTTTTTAATTATTTTTTTAGTTTTTTTACTGTTGGGAACCATTGTGAACCGTTTAAAATCGTTCATAATGGTGCACAATAATGTACAATATAATGTACACTATTTTGTGAACAATTGTAAAAAGTATGAACTATTGAACCATTTAGAATTAAAAGTATGAGATGTTGAATTAAAAAAATTATTTTGAATTAAAAAATATGAACGGTTGAACCATTTAAAATGGTTCACAATAGTGTACAATATAATGTACACTATTTTTGTGAACCATTGTAAACGTTAAAATTGATTCTGGAAAAAAAATATATTTTTTGAAAAAAAATTCATTTAAAATTACTAAAAAATAATTAAAAAATTATTTACACTTTTTTAAAAATATGAATTGTGTACCCTATTCTGAATCATTGTAAACCGTTGTGAACTATTTTATGTACACTATTTTGTGAACCATTGTGAACGTCAAAATCGATCTAAAAAAATATTTTTTGAAGAAAAAATTCTTTTAAAATTTATAAAAAACAATTAAAAAAATCATTTACACTTTTAAAAAAAATGAACCATGTACTCTATTGTGAACCCAAAAATATAATCTAGATTAAAAATAATTTTTCCCAGAAAAATTCAATTTCTTGCAAAAAGTCAATTTATCACGAAAAAACGGCAATATCTCGCGCATTTATAAAAAATGACATTTTTTATATGTTGTAAATATAAGATGGTATTCTCAATACTTTCAAACTTAGATGTTATTTTTAAAAAATGGTATTTGTTTTTAGTATAAATGTGTTGTTTTCCCGAATTAATTACTGTTTAAGCAATATTTTTGCGTTGTACCCCCCCTAAGCATATGTTTTTCTTTACAATATTGTTGTGTAAATAGTGAATATTTTCATATTTATAAGATATATTCAAGAAAGACGTATCTGCGTCCTATTACTTACAAGCTGTGTAACATTGATGTCAAGATTGATAGAGGGCGTCTTGGGTGTGCTTATTTCTATGGAACTTGAAAGTTACTCTATTCTTCAAGGCCTTAGCCTTGCAATGAAACATAATTGAAGATCCGTGTCCTCCTTGTGTTGCAGAGTACAACATAATTGTTATTAAAATGACTACAACGACACATAGCTCTAAACCTCAAACTTGTTTATGTTTATTGTTAACATCCAAAACGAATGTCTATTGTAAGATTACTACATTGCGACCGTCTCCTATCCCGTGTGTCCATTTGTTTTATCACCAAAAGTCTTCAGCAGTGACAAAAGTTACCTCGGGTGAGATTCAGTTTTGGACGACATTGAACTCACTTGACTATCACGAGTTTGTCCAAAATCGTCTATCACAGTAGCTCCAAATTCAATATGCTGTTGGAGCACCACAATTGCAACATTTGAGTTTATTTTGAGCCAACATGTTTCTCCACAATTGTAGCATCTGAGTTGATTTTGAGCCAACATATTGGAGGAGGCGTCCATCTGTCAACTGCAACAGGTGTGGTCATCCAACACTGTGCACCTTGTAAGACGATGCTTCTGTCGTCCATTGCTGGAGCTCAGGAGCAGGTCTGTCATCAAAACGTGGTGACATTTTGTGTGATCCAACGACATTATGTGTGTAATTAATTAGTGTTTAATTGGAATTGGGATTACATTTAGAGAAGGACAAGCAGTAGTGCACTTGTATATCACCAATGGAATGATTGAAGCTCTGTTGTATCTTTTTACAAACAACTCTATCTCTACGCCGAATGTTTTAGGGTTTTAATTTGGATTTTAGTTCAAGATCTACAATGGCCATCGACATAAAACACGAAAAGCGTATATTCTACTAAAGATAAAGGGATAATTACATTGCTAGAAGTCCATATAGTCTGAGTTCATAGCTAGGAAGCCCATCTAGGCTATGAGAAGCGGATAGGCAATAGATTTTGGGTGAGTAATTGAATCCTTATTTTTTTTCCATTCAATGCAGTCCACTCCTCATCCACTTCTTCCACTATATGCAGCCTTGTTAGCTTCCTGATCCTGACATGAACCTACCTTACTGGGTCAACTACTAACCTTTCAATTAACTTGGCTTCTTCTTGAAAAATCCTTCCTCAAAGAAAGAGTTATTGATCCTAAAAGTATCTTTGGTTTACTCTTAAACTAATTAAATATCCAAAACTCCTAGATTTCCTACAAGTTCAATTGATTAAGTTGTAGTGTCGAAGATAACAACAGAAGAATTATATTATTGAATGAAGAAGAGAGTTAAGTACTTATATTATATTATAATAATTCGACATGAACTTCACCACTCACTGCATATGCACTTTCGATTTTAATTTAGTGTATTTTTTGTTACATTTGTTTAATTAGAATCGGTGACTTGAATCATGTGTTGTCGAAGCCTGCGTGGAATTGGGATTATGGTTTTTTTATTGTGAGTAGCTCAATCATGTAATCGTCATTGAATCATGTCACTGTGATTTTATTTTGAAAATAATGCAATATTTTCTTTTTGAAAAATATGTATGGTGTTCATTCTTAACTTTATATATTATTGTAGTTGGCACAGTCGATAAGGGACTGAAGTCAGAAGCTGTCAGTAAATTGGCTGAGAATTAGCTGGAATGTAATATTTGGTTACCCTCGGTTCTTTGTTTCATTTTCTAGCTTAGGTTATTTGTGACTGCTTTCGTTGTGGAGAATTGTTTTAGTATTCGTTAATTGTTGCAGATTTGGTATCTTTTTGTTCACTAAGAGTATCTTGTACAATCAAGAGAAGTTCTAAGAATCGTAACAGGTTCAGTGACAGGTTGATGGTATTGGTTTTTGAGGTTCATAAGCTCCGTTAGGCAATTACTGCACTACTAAACGTCTACTAAGAATCGTATTTTGATTGATACATCATGGTAATTACATTTTTTCTATTCATACGTTTAATTCTGTAAATTCAAAATTGATTTTTTTTTTACTTGTGGCCAACATATTATTAACAAAATTAAACATTACATTTGATATTAATTGTTATTGATTTTTCATTATCAAACAATTCTACTACGTTCATCTTCAAATATAAACAAAAAATTATAATAATTGTGTACTTGTATATTTTTTTAATATACATAGTTTATAATTTTATTTTATTATAGTTTATAATTTTATTTTATTCTATATTAGACGAGATATTTCAATTTGACTCCAGAGCAATGAAGAGAATACATTAAGAAGCAACTAGACAGAAAAAGAGAACGTAAACTATTAACAGAAGTAAGTTTCAGCAACACAAAAAGAATGTGAAGTCAAGAAGTTGGTCAGCTATTAGGTGCGCAACTTGAATCAAATGAAAGCGAAGGTATTTATGTAACCTCACAGAAACAACATATAAGACTTATTTATGTAACAATTTATTAATAAAATATTCTTTTTTTTCAAGGTGTTCATATGAACCAATGTGCTCGCCTTTGCACAAGTTAAAAAAGGTACCTCCATGTAAATATTGTGCTGCAAAAAAGTTTGACTATAAGGCATCAAGTTTGTGTTGTCAAAATGGAAAAGTTAAGTTGGTGGCATCGACAATACCAAACAATTTGTATCAATTATTCACATCTAATTCCGATGAAGCAAAGGAATTTCAGCAAAATATACATCTATATAATTTTCTCCTTCACGTAATTTGGCGTCACGCTTGACAAAGACCTTGCATGGGGAAAAGGGCGTTTACACATTTCGAGCACAGGGACAGATTTATCACGATCTCCCCTCGCTCGTACCAATTGATGGAAACCTACATTTTCTTCAATTATACTTTTATGATAACTAGAAATGAGCTCCAAAACAGGATAAATGTGATTGGTCATGGAAAGTTGAATGACGAAATTATGAAGAAATTGATGAACATTTTGGGTGACAATCCATATGCTCAATTTTTCAGAAAATTAAATGTTGGTTCTTCATTAGAAAATCTTAAGATCAGAATATCATCCACTGTCCGAATGGATCAATGAGTTTACAACTAGCCTACAGTTGATGAAATTGCCGCAATATGGGTAGAAGGAAACAATTCAGACATTTCATATGAAAGAGATATAATTGTGCATACGCATTCTGGACAATAGCATTAGATAAAGCACTATTATGGATGCTATGATCCATTACAGTGTCCTATTCTACATCTAAGAGGAGAAAGCGGTTTGCATTAGAATATATAAAAAGGAAGTGCACTCCTTAATATAACTTCTAATGTTGTCTGTCAAGATCGTCACAACAATAATCAATCGATGATAATATCTACTACAGATGTCATTGAAAATGAATAGCAAGATAATATTAGAGTTTCCTTATATATCATATATCAAAATTTTCAAAATTTTGTTTACATAATAATAATAATGGTCGTTGCAATTGTAAAGCGAGGAGCACATGTCTCATGTCGTGAGTATTATGCATTCAAGTTTCAAATCAGAGAAGGTACATTGTCAATACTTCTTTTTGCTGATCGATTATTGTAACAATTTGTGGTGGATATGTACATTAAATTAGAAACAACAAAACTTGATTACTATTAAACACAACAATCATGAATAAGACATGAGTTGTACTAAGGCATCGTAGATTGTGTGAATGTCGGTAGATAAGAGGAAATCAGGTTGGGATTAGAAATGTACTACCAGCCTTTTTCATTAGTGGACCAAGAGATATGCGTTGCAAGTATTTGGACTCGATGGCCTTAGTCAAAATATATGAAAATCCCGATATCTTTTTGACAACCACATATAATCCAGAATGGGAAGAGATCACACTCAAATTAGCACCAGGGCAGATTCCTTAAAATCGGCCAGTTTAACTTCAAGGGTTTTTCGTTCAAAACTTCAGAATATGAGGGACTAACTATATAAGAAGGAAATATTTGGCAAAGTTGCAATGCATGTGAATGTTAATGAATTCCAAAAGAGGGGGATTACCACATACGCACCTATTGATCATATTGAAGCAAGGCTACAAAATGACCAATCCCGACCAATATGATCACTTCGTAACTACGAAAATACCCGATAAGGAAAACTACCCAAAATTGTATAAAATGGTTGTCAAGCACAATATGCATGGCTCATGTGGAAATGATAATCATGGACCTTGTATGATCAATGGAAAGTGTAGAGTTCATTACCCAAGACATTATTCTACTCAAACAAGTCAAGAGAAAGATGGCTATACAATTAATAAAAGAAGAAGAGACGCTAGACATATACATTTTTTAAATAAATGATGCATATGTTTTGTAATAAAACTGATCATTTTACATATGTTTAGCTTCATAATTACAACATGTTATTCATGCCCGTCTCATTCAATGAATCTATATTTGTAGGTCAAAGCAAGAGGAAAGATGTTAGATAATAGATGGGCAGTAACGTACAATCAATATCTCCTTACAAGATACAATTGGCATATTAATGTTGAAATTTGTTCAGGAGTAAAGGCAATTAAGTACCTGTACAAATACGTGTACAAAGAACATGGCAAAGTTGCAGTATATATTGCTGTTGAGAATGGAGATGTGTCAGTTGATGAGATTCAACAATTCCAAGATGCAAGATGGGTTTTAGCACAAGAAGCCATGTAGAGAATATTTGAGTTTGAGTTAAATGATTTATACCCAGTAGTTAATTTGCAGTTGCATCTTTCTCATAAACAATCGGTGACATTTTGGGAGAATCAAAACTTATGACAAGTTCTTCAGTGGGATCATGTTTCTAAGACTAGCTGACCGAGTTTTTCAATAAGTGCTATGTTGATAGAAACACAAGAAAGTTACTATACATGGAATTTTTAGAGCATTATATGTCTAGAACGAACAACAAAGAATGTGGGCTAATAGGAAAAAAGGAGAAGTAATTGGTCATGTTAATGCTGCCAATCCAATTGAAGGTAACACAATATGAAGAAAAAAATAATCTTTGCTAACTTCTTATTATCTACGTCCTTTTATCATTTATTGAGTATAAATATAAAAGCCAGTGTAGACAAGGAGTTTGGAGTTTTCTACTTCGTGTGGGAAATGGAGAACAACCAGCGATAGAGGAAGACATGACCACAATACCATAACAGATGATCATTCCACACCAAAATAACTAAATAGTCAGGATGCTTTAATTCACGCCATTTTCCCACATTTTACAGAGAATTTAATCTCAGCAAACTACAAAATGACAAGAGTCATAATTGCAACAATAGATGAGTACGTTGAACAACTCAATAAGAGGATGATCAAGATGTTTCCCGAAGAAACCAAGATATTCAACAACTTTGATGAGGCAGTCGACGAAACCAATAATTATTATCAAAAAGAGTTCTTGAATATGCTAATGCAGAATGGATTCCCCCCCTCACCCAAATTGGAACTCAAGGTCAATTGTCCAATCATTCTTTTGAGAAATTTGGACTCGTCAAATGGTTTGTGCAACGACACAATGATGATTTCAAAGAATTTTGATAGAAATGTCATACATGCAGAAATTACAATGGGCCAACATTCTGGTAAACAAGTATTGTTGTCATGAATTCCACTTTCTCCAACATAAAACGAATGATGTCCATTTCAATTTAAAAGAAAACAATTTTCAGTTCACCTGTGTTTTGCAATGACAATCAACAAGGCACAAGGACAAACGATACCCATTATTGGTGTTTACCTACTGCAATATATTTTCTTTCATGGACAACTATATGTAGCACTATCTATAGGTGTCTTAATGGGCACAACAAATGTTCTCGTCAAAAGTGATAAGTTGATGAAAACAACGACAACATTTACAAAGAATGTTGTTTACAAAGAAGTTCTGTCACAGCTATAATACACTCTGTATTGAATAAAATCAAATAATAAAGCATGTTTAGACTAATGCCATCTAAATTTTTTGCATTGATATGTAAATTTTTATGTAAATTTCAATTAATGTGTCTTATACTTCAAATTACTTATTAATAAACAATAACTTAGTCATACAATCTATAAAAGTTTATAATTTTTTTTTAATGAAAACAAGATTCACATTCAACGCATATGCATTGCCAACTAGCAGTAGAAAAAATACACAATATGTTTGTTTCGTAAATACCTGTTAACATATTGCATATGACAGTTTTTTGAGATATTTTATCACGTGAAATACCACTATTGTCCTCATTTATTATCATCCTTCAATTACATAACTTTTGATAAAATGATAAAATTGGTATATCACCTATTCTTATATAAGGCAAAAAAACTTACATTATCACGAATCTAAATACAAAAAATATTGCATTGCCAAACAAGCCCATTGTATTTGGAAAAAAAAAATAGACATGACTAATTTGAAACCGGGTCAGGGCCGGGTTAGTCCAAACCAGAATTGGACCTGCCAAAACCAGAACCGGATAAACCGCTATAACTCGTTTCGATTTTGGTTCCATGAACTCCCAAAGTGTTGAACCACCCCAAACTAGCAGGCCAACTGACCCAGCTCCATTTGGGTATTCTTTCCTTTGCCAATGGTCCACAATTGGAATCGAATCGAATCGAACCAAAATTAATTACAACATTATTTAAAAAAAATAAAATAAAAATCGGTTTGAACTGTCCGAACTGATGAACCAAACTGAAATCAAACCTGAATTGCCAAAAATCGGCTATGAGCGATTTGGTTCCAGTTCATGATTTCTTTAAAACTGAATTACCGGTTGATGAACTGAAATCAGCGGTTCAAAAACTGTGGCCATGCCTAACAAATAAAGGTACAATTTTTGGTTACATCTTATCATTCATGGGTGGACAGAGTGAAATCATTGGCAGTGACTGTAAGCAATGATTTCTGTTGTCCTTACTAAGATTGAACGTAAAGAGAAAGAACCATGGCCCATGTCGTCTTAATCAATCGCAATCCACCTGATTATGGGCTATGACAAAGGTGGACTCTCCTCAGTCCTTTTACGGTTTGATTGACGATTATTTACATTACCCATGGACTCAGCTCTAAAACTCAAATGTTAAACCAACATAGACCTGGCCCATTGTCATTCGCAATTGGCCAGATGACTTCTTCGCATTAGATGTGATTGTGAAGACAGCCATATGGGCTAGCCCAAGTTTTTTTTTGTTGAAATGACTAGCCCAAGGTTGTTAAAAAACACAAATAATAATTTAGGCACGATGATTGATAAAAATAATTAAGCTTACAGAAATTAATGTAACGTAATATTTTAATTTATTTAAAGGCGATTTTTTTATTATTTGACACAAGCTGGGATTTATAACATGATTTATTAATTTAATTGAGTAAATCGCCTTATCAATCCAAGATAATTTATAAAAATTTATGTTAAAAAATGGAATAGAGCGCAAGAGATCCCAATTGGAACGGCAGACGTAGCTTGCATGGTGAATACTGAATAGTACCAATTTGGTTCCAATTTCTGCTTCTGCTGGGTCGTGTCGGGCAAACTTTTTGTAATTTTTTTGCTTCTTTTTTTTACACCAATAAAATTAAACCGAGAATTAACTGCTCTTCTCGAATAGCAGAACTGCAGAACGATGGTATATAATGGCCCAAGCCAAGAACTTCCGCTTCCAGAAACATTAGACGCTTTCGTACGCCTCTCACTCTGCAAATCCATTAACGCCACCCCATCACACACACATGCTCTCTCTCTCTCTCTCTCGCTTCCCCTCTCAGGTGTGATTGCTTTTCTCTCTCTACACTCCAGCACAGGTACTGTTTCGAAACCTGACTCCGTTATTATTTTCGCTTTTCTTCCACCATTGACAATAAGTTAGAGGGACGCATTGGCAATACTTACATTCGAGCTGCGTGGCTGAGAGAGTTTTTTCTACTGTTGATTATATTTCCTTGCTTCGATTCATTATTCGTATTATGATTGATTGCTGGCTAGAGGCTGTTTTTGACAGTTATGGTTTGGAATGGTGAATGAAGAAGAGGTATATTCGAAACTATGAGCTTTACTTTTTTCATCAAATACAAATGGAAAGGGATGATTTGTCGAATTCTAAGCCTGTTGAAGCTGAGTTAGGGTTAGGGCTAGGGCACGGTTTGTCCCGGAATTTGTTGAAACCTAGGGCTAAGAAGATGCAAGGGGAGGGGAAGAAATCTAGGGTTAAGGAAAGACCGAAACCGGTCGAGATTGTCCTTGATTCGGATGATGAACAACCCATTGGTTCTTTATTGAAGCTGAAGAGACCTAGAAACCCTAAGAAGGTTAAAGTGAATTCAGGTAAGGCTGAGGGTAAAGAAGGGAAATTGGCTGCTGAGGATGAGGATATTGGGGGCATGGATGATACGCTTGCCAGTTTTAGGAAGAAATTGAAGGCTCCAAAGAGAGATTCTGGATCTGTAACTGCTAGGTCTCTGCAGGTTTCTGTGTTGAAAAGGTGCAATCAGGACATGCCTGATGTGGCTAATCAAAAGGAAAAGTTGAAGAAAACAAAGATTAGTGCTAAGAGAGTTAAAATTGGGGCTGATGCCAGTAATGATGTGAACGGTTTGGATTCTCATGATTTTTCTCCCGACGATCAGAATGAAGAACCTTGGTTGCCTGCTGCCGAGGGTTTGAGTCACTCACCAGATGAAAAGTTTGAAGAAGATTCATTGATTGTCCTTTTGCGCAAGGCACAATCTGGGCTGGTAAAGAAGTCTGTTGTAAACCCAAATGCGAAACAAGATGGTAACTCTCGGACTTTGGAGGATGAGTGGAACCACAATCCTGAAGGCCTTTCTGAGATTTCTGGGTCAGTTACTCTGATGAGGGAACTTGGATCTCCTGCCTCAAATGTGGGTTGCAAAGATCTGAAATGTAGAGATAGTTCCAATGTGGTTACTGCTGGGACTACGCCAGATGCTGTGCTTCAAGAACGTAAGATTGTTAAGAACCAAAGATTCAACAATGGGTTTTCAGAAGCTTCTAGTTACACTTGTGATAACTCTAAGGAGGTTAAAGATGAAAGCATGCTGGAAAATTGTATCTTAAACCTTAAATGGAGATCTTCAGAAGATCCTTGTAGCTCACATACGGTTTGTGATGAAAACTGTTTGGCTTTAGTTCAAAATGAGAGCTTGGAACATCAAACCCTGGAAAATAGATTAAAGATTTCTTCTGTAGGTAATGCAGGCTCTCTGGTCTGTGATTTTGTCAGAATCCCAAATTCTAAAGCCGAGTCAAAGTATGTCAAAGGCATTAATGATGGGTTTGATGAGATAAAAGAAACTCCAGCACCTTCTTTTGAATGTATGTCGAAGAACAAATCACACAAAGATGCATCCAATGAGATTTATAAGCCAGAAGTTGATGGATCCTTGAAATCTTTGTCATCTTCTAAGTCCTCTTCTCAGTGCATAAAAATTGATGAGACTTCTAAAGCTGAAGATGAGCCTGATTGTAATGTTCAAAATGGTCGTGAAGTGAAGTCAGAAAATGTTACCTTTTCTCCTGTAAAAGAAAACGCAACTTCAAAATCTGCTACTTCAAGCGATGCCCATGAACAAAAATTGTCTTCCCTGATGGAACACATGGAGATTGATGCAATTAAAGGCACTTCAGTCCCGAGTCATGACTATCGTTCCATGAATGACGAGGCTAGTGGAGCTTCTCCTCCTTATATTTTGCCTGATGAAAATGAAATGTATTCGGAAGATGCAGTGTCTTTGCCTGACCCTGAAATGAGAGATGCTAATTTGTCACTTGTTCAGCGTACAATCCGCAAGGCCAAGAGACACAGACATGAAGATATGGCTTACGAAGGGGATGCTGATTGGGAAATTCTGATTAATGAGCAATCGTTTCTGGAGAGTGATCAGGCTGTGGACAATGAAAGAGTTATGAAAGTGAGAGAGAAGTCCGACTCATCGTCAGTGAGCGCTATTGAGGTTGAAAACGGTGGGTTAGCAGCTGTATCGACTGGCTTAAGGGCCCGTGCTGTTGGTCCAGTTGAGAAGATAAAATTTAAGGAGGTTTTAAAGCACAAAGGTGGCCTTCATGAATATTTGGAGTGCAGGTAGGTTGTGATTTGACATTGTTTTTATCTTTTTGCTGGTGATTTATCTCATTGAAAATGGAGATCCATTTCTCCTTGTTTTTACTTTTCGTCCTTTAGGTCAGTTACTGTCATCCAGTGTTGCCCTTGTATGGTTCAGTGGATTATTGAATGCCATTGGTTTGCTTATTGTATTTGCTGAGATTGGCTCATAGTTTTTCTATTTTCATCTTTAGAAGGTTGTCCTCTCTTTCTTGAAATGTTACATGGTCCTTGGATGTCTTATTGTTCTTTTGCATGCCAGAATTTTTTTTGTGCCCAATAAAATTTATTTTTTTGGTTTATGCAGAAATAAGATTTTAGGGCTTTGGAATAAAGATATTAGCCGCATATTGCTTCTTTCTGAATGTGGTGTTACAGATACACCTTCTCAGGATGAATCAGCACGAGATTCTCTTATTAGGAATATTTATGCATTTCTTGACCAGAGCGTAAGTTTGTTTGCTTTACAAGTTTTGCTTTTTACTTTGTTCCTTTTGTGTAAGAACTCGTGTGCCAATTAATTTAAATGCTTATGAATCATTCACAGGGCTATATAAATGTTGGGGTTGCTTCTGAGAAAGAGCAAGGAGAACCCAATTCAAAGCATAATCTTAAACTTTTCAATGAGAGCAATATTGAAGGAAACACCGGGTCTTTAGTTACTGATTTAGAGGATGGAGTCTCCTTTATTGTTGGTCAACTTAGAAGTAATGAAGCTCCATTGAGGGTGAAGAATGAAGTTGCTATTGATAATGACACAACATTTGACAACAGAGTAAACAAATCCTCAGATTTAGCAGAATGTGAAAAATGCGCTGCTGATGTTATTCAGCAAGATGGTGTTACCGATGCAAAATTGCCTAATGGATTTTTTAGTTTGGATGCTGATAATTCTTGTGAAATCCAACATGGCAGAAAAGTCTCTCTTATAACTCCAGAGTCAAATAATGAGATGCAGAATGTTCAATCTTCGGCCAATGAGGATAGAGTCAGGAGCGATGATTTGCTTTGTGATGCTACAGACAGAAAGAAAATCCTTGTGATAGGTGCTGGTCCAGCTGGCTTAACTGCTGCACATCACTTGAAGTGTCAGGGGTTTTCTGTTACTGTCCTAGAAGCTAGAAGTAGCCTGGGGGGTTGCGTGTACACAGATCGCTCATCTCTTTCTGTTCCTGTAGATCTCGGGGCTAGCATTATTACTGGTGTTGAGGCTGATGTAGACACTGAAAGAAGGCCAGACCCTTCCTCATTGATTTGTGCTCAGTTGGGTCTTGAGTTGACTGTCCTTAATAGTGATTGCCCTCTTTATGATACTGTGACTGGTGAAAAGGTTCCCACGGATTTGGATGAAGCATTGGAGGCAGAGTATAATAGCCTCCTCGATGATATGGTTCTGGTTGTTGCACAAAAGGGGGAACGAGCTATGAAAATGTCTCTGGAGGATGGTTTGGAGTATATCCTTAAGAGGCGGCGTGTAGAACAAGTGGAAACGCATGTTGATGAAGCTGAGTTGCAAGATCCGGTTGATGCTGTGCATGATTCTAGAGCTATTGATGGCAGAAATCGTGAGAAATCTAAGGAGGACATTTTGAGTCCTTTTGAAAGGAGGATAATGAATTGGCATTTTGCTCATTTGGAGTATGGATGTGCTGCTTTACTTAAAGATGTATCTCTGCCCTATTGGAATCAAGATGATGTATATGGGGGTTTTGGTGGAGCTCATTGCATGATTAAAGGGGGTTACAGTAATGTTGTTGAGTCTCTTGGTGATGAACTTCCCATTCACCTCAACCATGTAGTTACAGCTATTTCATATGGCACCGATGACACAGGTGTGGATGAAAGTCAGTGCAACAGAGTCAAAGTGTCCACATCAAATGGTGGTGAGTTTTCTGGGGATGCCGTTCTCATTACTGTCCCACTTGGGTGCTTGAAAGCTGAAACTATAAAGTTTTCTCCCCCATTGCCTGAATGGAAACGTGCTTCCATTCAGCGTCTTGGTTTTGGAGTTCTTAATAAAGTGGTCTTGGAATTTCAAGAAGTTTTTTGGGATGACTCTGTAGATTACTTTGGAGCGACTGCCGAGGAAACTGATGAAAGGGGCCATTGTTTTATGTTTTGGAATATCAAAAAGACCGTTGGGGCCCCTGTTCTTATAGCCTTAGTTGTTGGTAAGGCAGCTATAGATGGCCAAAGTATGAATGCAACCGACCATGTAAACCATGCAGTAAAGGTTCTTCGTAAACTTTTCGGGGAGGTTTCAGTACCCGATCCAGTTGCATCTGTGGTGACTGACTGGGGCAAGGATCCTTTCAGCTATGGTGCTTACTCCTATGTTGCCATTGGATCATCTGGAGAAGACTACGATATACTAGGCAGGCCTGTGGATAACTGTTTATTTTTTGCTGGTGAAGCCACATGCAAGGAGCATCCTGACACAGTAGGTGGTGCAATGATGAGCGGGCTCCTAGAGGCTGTTCGTATAATAGACATATTCACTTCAGGAAATGATTACACCGCAGAAGTTGAAGCGATTGAAGCTGCACAAAGACACTTAGAGTCTGAAAATGATGAAGTTAGTGACATCACTAGGAGACTTGAGGCAGTTGAGCTTTCAAATGCCTTATACAGGAGTTCATTGGATCGGGCTCGGATATTTAGCAGGGAAGCTTTATTACAAGACATGTTCTTTAGTGC
>CAODLS011054973.1:0-16074 GCA_948243855.1 Flueggea neowawraea
TAATTTAATTTGAATACAATGCATTGGGGCTAGAGCTTACACTAACAATCTCCCACTAGCACTAGTCCCAATCAAACATAATCCTACGACCAAAGGATCTAACATGACCTTCATGCCTTGGCCTAGCTAACTATTTGGTTAGTAGATCTGCTACATTGTTTTCTCCAGGAATCTTGCATATCTTCACATCTCCTCTCTCGACGATCTCTCGAATGAGATGGTATCTCCTGAGTATATGTTTGGATTTCTGGTGTGATTGAGACTCCTTAGCCTATACGATGGCCCTGTTGTTATCATAATGGAGTTCAATTAGATCTAGGATGCTTGGGACAACTCCTAATCTAGTAATGAGCTTCCTAATCCAAACAACCTCTTTTGTAACTTCTAAAGCTGCAATATACTCAGACTCTGTAGTAGAATCGACGACGGTGTGTTGTTTAGAGCTCTTCCAACTTACAACACCTCCATTCAGACGAGGCACATAACTAGATTGCGATTTTGAGTCATCGACATCAGTTTGGAAGGTAGCATCAGTGTAACCATTTACAACGAGCTCTTCCTCTCCGCCATACACTAAGAAGAATCATTTAGTCCTTCGTAAGTACTTAAGGATCTCTTTGACAGCAATCCAGTGTTTTCATCTGGATCCTGTTGGAACCTGCTTGTCATGCTTAGTGCATGTGTGACATCCAGCCTAGTACACAACATGACATACATGATAGAACCTATAGTCAAAGCATATGGAACTTTACTCATGTATTCCTTTTGTTCTCTTGTAGAAGGACCATCCTTTTTACTCAGAACAACTCCTTGTGACAAAGGTATATAACCTTTCTTAGAGTCAACCATATTGAACCATTTCAGTACTTTATCTATGTACTTCTCTTGACTTAGTGCCAAGAGCCGTTGTGATCTATCTCTATAGATCCTTATACCCAGTATAGTTTCGACTTCACCTAAGTCTTTCATAGAGAAACACTTCCCTAATCATTGCTTAACATTTAACAATGTTGACATGTCATTTCCTATGAGTATGATGTCCTCGACATATAAAATCAGAAACACTACAATGCTCCCACTATTCTTCTTGTACACACAAGACTCATCTTCGTTCTTGAGAAAACCAAACTCTTTGACTTCCTCATCAAAGCGAAGATTCCAACTTCGGGATGCTTGCCTCAACCCATAAATGGATCTTTGAAGCTTGCAAACCTTATTAGGATTCTTAGAATAGGGTCATTTAGAATAGTATTCTTTTATGCTTCAAAGTTTTACTATCCAAATCACATATTTGATAACTTAAGAAGAATCAGTATTTATGGATATTTTATCAAATTAAACATGCGCATGAATAATAATGAGATAAAAAAATGTCTTATCACATATATATATATAATCTGGATACAATGCACTGGGGCTAGGACTTACACTAACAATTTTGATTTTCCTTTGTATACCCTTCCGATATATACTTTGTTACTATGGCAATCATCTGTATTCTGACATTTGCATATATATTTTGTCTGTCTGTTGTTTTTAGATATGGATCGAGGCCTTGGTTGACCTCGTGTAGGCCTAGGCGCGTTCCTGTTGAGGCCACCACTTAGTCTGTTTTTGATCCTTATCATTTGCATAATGCGCCTCAACATCAAGCACAACTACTTACAGGTCAGTTTGAGATACATGAGCATATGGCTCGGGTTCTCGACCTCATGGAGAGGTGATAGGTTGCATTTTAGGCATATTTAATGTTGCATTTTATGTTTGTTTTGCATCATAAAGTGTTGTTATTCGTGTCTTTTTATGTCTTTTATCCTCTTTGGTGTTCTAGGTGGAACATTGGTGAAACGTGAGAATCTGGAGCAATTTTGGGCATTTTTCATCACGGACTGCACTTTGACATGGCCATGCTATATCGATGCATTGACTGGGTTGACTACGTATGCATTGGGCCGCATGTTTTCACTATTTTGCCTTAGTTTTTTAGCCTCATGGACGTGTTTGAAGGCAATTGACTTACTTTTACTGCTGGAGCAACACAATTACTATTATTATTATTATTACTTTTAGTTTTTTTAGGGGAATTAGGTTTTCCTAATTAGGACACATATATATACCTAGTTTTTGGGTCATTGTTTTCTCTCTCCTCCCATTCTCATTCACGAACAACTTTGGGGCAACCATTTTTCATCTCAATTTCAACTTTCATCTTTGATAATGTGTAACTAAACCTCTTTTAGTCAAGGTATTTCTGAAGTTCAATTAGTTAAGATTGTGAGACTTTTGTTTTATTTGTTATGAAAGCATTTCGAATATTTATTCAGTTTTTGTGCCTGAGTTTCTTTACTGTTATTTTGATTGATTAATTGACAAGGGTCTATTGGTTGATTGATTGAGATAATATATTGTTATTTAGGATTGATAGTGTGTCACATTAGTGCCAATTTAGGTAACGAATAATTTGAATTTATGTGGTTTGGGCATTATTCATTGTTATGGAACTGAATAATATAGTTTAAATAAATCACCGCGTTTCTAGTTTCACTGGCTACGATAGGGTTCTCTTTAACTCTTATTGCTGCCATAGATTAAACCTTGCATGACATCACAATGGTTGTCTAGTGGTTAGGGAAATTGTGTGTAGGCGTCTCAGGGCTATCAATTAAGTAAGAAGAGATTGGTTAATTGAGTGCGTCACCATTAACTACAACTCTGTCTATTTGAATGCTTGATATTTATGTTTCGTGTATGTGATCAACCGATTAGATTGAACGGAGGAAATACCTTGGCTAGATTTTCTCATTATTGAATTTTCACTATTTTAATTGTTGCAATTTAATTCTTTATTGCAAATTTTAATCTTTGATTGTTTTCATTCTTGGCTTTACTTACAAAATTCATTAACTTTATTTTATTTTTCAATTTTAGCATTTAAGCATTTTTGTACCGGTCTCTGTGGTTTGATCATGCTCACCGCTTTACTCATTAGTTGTTTCTTGAGCAGGTTAATATTATTTTCGTGGGTTTGACACCTTATCAAATTTGGCGCCGTTGCAGGGGACTGGTGTTTCAGATTTTGTTTGTTCGCTTTACTACTAATCTTTTCTCTATTTTGCATGCATTGTTGACACTGATTATGAGATTGAAATGGAGATGGCTGACAACTACAACGCCCGCCTTGTTGTTCCACCTGCGGATCCATTTGATTGCAACTCTTGTGGTTCAACAACCTTTTTATATTCAGTATCAACCCTTGGGTGCTCCGTTTGAGTTGAAATCTGGCTTAATTCAGCTTCTACTGAGGTTTCATGGTGTGGAGAATGAGGATCCCAACAAGCATCTTAAAAGTTCCATATTGTTTGCTCCAGTTTCATTCCCCATGGTATTACATAAGATCAAATTAAATTGAGAGCTTTTCCTTTGTCATTGGGAGATCGGGCTAAATAGTGGTTCTTCTATCTACCTCCTGGTTCGATTGACACATGGGCTGATATGGTTCGATTGTTCTTGGAAAGGTCCTTTCCAGCTTCTACAACCAATCTTAGAAGAGAGATCTGCAATATTAGACAAGAAGATACTGAAACTTTATATGAGCACTGAGAGAGATTAAAACGGCTTTGTGCAAGTTGACCACAACACAGTATTTTTGAACAACTCATAATTCAATATTTTTATAATGGTCTCCTTCCTTTGGAATGTAGGATGCTAGATGCTGCTAGTGGTGGTGCAATCATCAGTAAGACACCTAGGGAGGTTCAAGAATTAATTTATGTTATGGCTGCAAATTCACAACAATTCAGTACCAAGGTTGAATCTACTTCAAGACGTGTCAATGAGGTAAATATCAATCCTTCTAAATTACAATATGATGATATGACTTCTCTGTTGCATCAGAATATAGTTGTGGTGAACAAGCTAGCTATTGGTCAAGAACAATTATCTCAAAAGGTGAAAGCACAAGTGTATGGGATATGTAGTGTGCAAGGACATCTTACAAATGCATGTCCTTATTTGCAAGAGGACAATGTTGCTAAAGTGAATGCAATGAGAGGTTATATGCAGAAAAATTGGAAGAAATATGATCTATATTTCAACACATACAACCTAGGATGGAGGGACCGACCAAATTTGAGGTATGAGAATAACAACAATTCGGCTGAAAATTTCCAGCACCAACAGATGCCACAGACTGATATGATTCAAACCTTGGAAGAAATTTTGAGATCATTGGCGGTTCAACAAAAGCAAGTATTTTTGAATTGAAAGACCAAATTAGCAAACTAACCACTTCTTTTAACGGGCTTGAAACTCAAGGAAAACTTCCCTCCTAGCCTGAGATAAATTTGAGGCAGAATGTTAGTGCCATCAATCTTCAAAGTGGAAAAGAAATTCCAAATGGTGTAGAGGCGACATCACTTCGGCATGACCATGCTGTAACACCCATGAGAGAAATAATAGCTCCAAAAAGTTCCAAAGATGTTCCAGTATATACAAATCCTGAGAGGCCAACTTTTCCATATATATTGGCAAAGAAAAATAAAGTCTTAGATGATCAAGAAGTGTTGGAAACATTGAAGAAGGTTGAGATCAACATTCCTCTAGTCACTGCAATCAATCAAGTGGCTACATATTGAAAGTTTTTGAAAGAGTTGTGCAATGGTATGCACAAACTTAAAAGGAATGAATGAGTTCATGTGGGAGAAATTGTCTCAGTTGTGTTACAGAAAAAGATGTCCATCAGTGAGAAAGACCCAAATATGTTTACTATACCATGTAAAATTGTTAATGTTGGAATTGAACAAGCTATGTGCGATCTTGGTGCATCTATTAATTTAATGCCTTTATCTGTTTATTCAACATTAAATCTTGGACCTTTGAAGCAAAATGGTGTAGTACTAACCTTGGTTGAACGTTCTTGTGTCTTTCCTAAAGGTGTTCTAGAAGATGTTTTGGTGCAGGTTAACGATTTAGTTTTTCCTGCAGATTTTTATGTGCTAGATATGGAGGATGATGGTACTCCCAATTCAAAATTGTTGCTGTTAGGGAGACCTTTTCTTAAAACAACCTGAACAAAGATAGATGTACATGATGGAACTTTATCTATAGAGTTTGATGGTTCTAAGATTCAATTCAGTATCAAAGAAGCAATGAAGCATCCTAATGATTTTCCTCTTTTTTGTTGTTAATTGTGCTAACCCATTGACATAAAAATTTTTGGAATTGCATGATGATTCTCTACAGGATGTTAGTGCAATGATGGTGCAAAATACTAAGGAACTGAAAGAATTTGATAATGCGACTGTGTTGTGGCATGGCCACGCTGTAAGCAAGAAGATGACAAAAGGGACTCCAAAGGTAAATATTTCTTTTCTTGATACAGCTAAGCATGAGTCTAAGTCTGTTAGGTTTTGGAAAAAATTTCGCACAAGGAAAAAGAAAGAAAAAAAGGGAGCGTTGGGTGTATGTTCCAAAGATTGATTCTGTCATAATTGATGAGACTTGCCACCAAAGAAGAAAAATCAAAGTGCAACCATTCATGTGCTGAATGACGAGAAAGGATAAAAATCCAAGTTTGTCCCGCTAAGACGACGTAAAAGAAGCTCTTCTTGGGAGGCAACCCAAGGTTTTTATGATTTTTGTTTTAATCATTTAATTACTCCAGTAGAAAATTTGAATTCTTTTGAAATTTTATGGCTTCGTTCTTTAATTTATGATTTTTCGTGGATTTGATCGCACTTGGTTTGGAGTTTGATAAGTTTCAGGACATAAAATGTGGTGATGAACCGGAAATTGAGTATGGGGATGATTGAGGAAATTTTTTAGTGGTTGCAACGCGCATTAGAAGAAGACACATGTGTGTCTAGCTCAATCTAGAACCATATGAAAATGACGGCGTTTTGGCACTGCAAAAAAAAATAGGAAAAAGAGGAGGCCAAAACATTGTTGTCTCAAGTGAAACGATGCGCATCATAGATGAAGGTCCTCACTTACCTGAACAACATCATTTTTGCACAAGGATAGACACCCTTATTGGGACGATGTCATTTTGGACAGCAGTAGGGAAAATTCGAAAATATGGGCACTTTGGTCTTCTGCACTCAATTTTTATACCCTAAATTTTTGATTTGGGATCACTTCCATCTAATTTTCACTTCCTCTGTTTCCTCTCAGGCCGTCACCACTAGAGAAGCCTTTCCTAAACTATTTCTCAATGTAATTTTATATTGTCTTTCATCACATTGGGGACAATGCGAATTTCAAATGTGGGGAAGGCGATTTTAGGTTTTTGCATATTTGTTTTGTTTGTTGATGTGATCTTTTAATTTGTTAGTTTCTACAATTTGTTGAAATTTTTTTTAAATTTTCATGTATTTTGTATGTTTGTTATGTAGTTGTATAATTCCGCATGAAGTTTTTGTTGTTTACTGCATGTTTTAACTTTCAACAGGAATTCGGCATGACCATGCCAAAAGCATGTCGTGTCTACATGACAATACTACATTTATTTCATTTTTCGTTCCATTTGCATGGCATGTTATGTTCTATTTTGGAATGCATTTATTGCCTTGTTTCGAAATGTTTTGGTGTGAGTTTGTCCTCAAACATTGAATAATTTGGAACTTTAGGAGTCTTGAGATTCAAACATTCTAATATACCCACTTTTGTGAAATTTGGACTTCTATGCATCTTAAATTCAACATTAAACAGACCTTAGTAATAGAGCGGAAAGGAATCCATAGTTGGATTCACACAAAAATCCCTATGCGAGCATTTGAGACATAAACGCTTTATTTTGTTGATGTGTGATTTATCATTCATATTAGGCCCATGCTGGGATTTGTTATCAAGTGCATTTTGAAGACCACACCATTTTAATTGAGACACCGAAACGATGAAAGGTATTGTTTGTTAACCGTTTGTGCATCCTTTTCCTTCAATATCTACTTTTATATTTATCCATTGTTTACTCCTTTTGAGCCAAAGACTTTTTCTTTGTTTTAAACCCGTTTTAACCCATTCCTATTTTGTTCAAGACCTTCGACATTTGAACCCTTAAGTTGAGAGACTTTTTTTGTGTGTTACATTGTCAAATTGTTTAGTATGTTAATCTCGTTGTATTATGTTTATCTAGACATATCTTAAATGTGATTTTTGCGCTCATATTGTCCGAAATTAGATGGCTGCCCAGTTTTGATGTAATGATTGGACAGTGGTGTTGCTTTACTTGAAAAAAAAGGAAAAAAATAAAAACTAAAATGAAAAAGAAAAGAAAAAGAAAAGAATAAATAAAGTAAAGCAATGTAGAGAAAATAAATGGTGTGGGTAACCTTGCATTATTGAGCATCGACATGTATTTGTGTTACTTTGGCATTAACTTGGTATGTTTATGTTATTGGCAATGTATCACTTGTTCTCATCATCTTCTCTCAACTTATTAAACCCATGTTTTAGCCACGTTACAAGCCGCTAAAGTCTTTTTTTATCGGTGTTTTGATTGAATTCTATTAGTGGTTACGATTTGACTTATGCCAAGTCCTGGAAAGCCTTGCTACGAGTGCGAACGTAAATTCTTCACCTAAACATTGAGAGATGGAGTGAAACTTGTGAGGGTGTGAATTTGGCTATCCCTTTTGGGGGCATTACTAGTATGTAGACAATTTTTCTTTTAGGTGATTGTCAGCTATCCTGACGATAGTTATGTTTTCGTTTGAATATTCGATGCATATCGATTTGGGTGTTGCACTATGTGGGGGTAACAAGGATGATTGCATTTTAAGATTCTTAGTGGTTTTAAATTATAGAATGCATGAGAACAAGCATTATTTAAGTGTAGGGATATTTGATAGGTTGCATTTTAGGCATATTTAATGTCACATTTTATGTTTGTTTCACATCATAAAGTGTTGTTATTCGTGTTTTTTTATGTCTTTTGTCTTCTTTGGTATTTTAGGTGGAACGTTGGTGAAACATGAGGATTTGGAGCAATTTTGGGCATATTTCAGCATGGGCTGCACTTTGGCATGACCATGCTATAGTGATGAGTTGACTGGGTTGACTATGTATGCATTGAGCTGCGTGTTTTCACTATTGTGCCTCAGTTTTTGAGCCTAATGGATGTGTTTGTAGGCAGCTGACCTATTTTTACTGTTGGAGCAAAGCAATTACCATTATTATTGTTATTTTTAGTTATTTTTTAGGGGGATTAGGTTTTCCTAATTAGGACACATATATATACCTAGTATTTGGTCATTATTTTCTCTCTCCTCCCATTCCCATTCACGCACAACTTTGGGGCAGCCATATTTCCTCTCAATTTCATCTTTCATCTTTGATCATGTGTAACTAAACCTCTTTATATTTGATGTATTTCTAAAGTTCAATCAGTTAAGGTTGTGAGACCTTTTTTTATTTGTTATGAAAGCATTGCGAACATTTATTCAGTTTTTGTGCCTGAGTTCCTTTATTGTTATTTTGATTGATTAATTGACAATGACATGTTGGTTGATTGATTCAGATAATATATTGTTATTTAGGATTGATAGTGTGCCACATTATTCCGAATTTTGGTAACGAATAACATGAATTTATGTGATTTGGGCATTGTTTATTGTTATGGAACTGGATAATCTAGTTTAAAAAAATCACTGTGTTTCACTGGCTAGGATATGAGTCTCTTTAATTCTTATTGCTTCCATAGATTCAACTTTGCAGGGAATCCCGATGGTTGTCTAGTGGTTAGGGAAATAATGTGCATGGCGTCTCGGGCTATCGATTAGGTAAGAAGAGATTGGTTAATTGAGTTTGTCACCGTTAACTACAACTCTGTGTATTTGAATGCTTGATATTTATCTTTCGTGTCTGTGATCAACCGATCAAATTGAACGGAGGAAATACCTTGGCTAAACTTTTCTCATTATTGAATTTTCACTATTTTCATTTATGCAATTTAATTCTTTATTGCAAATTTTAATGTTTTATTATTTTCATTATTGGCTTTGCTTACAAAATTCATTAACATTATTTATTTTTCTATTTTAGCATTTAAGCATTTTTGTACCGGTCTATGTGGTTCGACCCTGCTCACGTCTTTACTCATTATTTGTTTCTTGATCAGGTTAATATTATTTTGGTGGGTTTGACACCCTATCAAGAGGACTCATCCCAGTCACGTCGCTGGAGATCAGCCAGTTCCATCTGTTGCAGCTGCACCAGTGCCACCGCCGACAACGCCACCTTTTCCTCAGGCCTAGCCACCAGTGCCCTCCTTAGCTCCTAGTTCAAACCCAAAAGATGATCAACGAGCGTTGTATAGAGCACAACGTGCATTGATGACCTTTCAGCAATCTAAACCATTATGTTTCAAGTTGTAACGTGCCTTGCTTGCATCCAACGTATGTAGAAAAACTTCTGGGCGCATTTCATGCAAAATTTTCCACTTATAACAAGTCTCTAACTTACAAACATTAACTCCAACACTCCCGAAGGAAATCTAACACCCCAAACTTGCTAATCATCATCGTTATCATTCTAAATCATGAGAACATCAAGTCGAACACCAATCAACATTTCAAAATTCAATCATCTACTCAGAAACAAACAAGGTTCAATTAAAATCGAATGGGGTTAAACAAAGGACCTTGTCGAAACGGAATGAAATGCTATAGAGAAATTCATCGGAACGGACGGGGTATTACAGTAACCATGTGTCTAGATTACACATGTGAGCTATGATTTCGAGAGGCAATAGTCCACTAATGATTTGAGGTTTGATACTGATTTATTTATGTGGCAGTAGTCCACATATGATTTGGGGTCTGATTATGGTCTTGTTGTCTAATTATGTTATATGTATATATTTGGTATAAACATATTGTCTGACTGTATGATGTTTACTATGGTTGTAAATATTTTGGCAAATGTATTCTGAAAATTATTACATATTCGAATTTGATTTATTTATTTAATTCGTTTGACTATTTGTTGTCTGTTTTGTTTGCGAAGAATTTCAAAAGAAATTTTTGAATTAATATTTGTCGAAATATGAGTGTATACAAATAGTATACAATGTATACCTGTATGTGGTATTTTTAAAAATATTTTTAAAAAGGTCTCTGTGAGGCACGTAAGAGCGCTCTGGAGTATTATCCCTTACTAAATTCTGACCCATTTGTTTTTCTTGTTTTGTTTTAAAACTTATTTTTTAAGGTTTTGTTGATAACAGTTATCTGATACTCTGAGCCTAGTGAGACGTTCTTGTCAGCAGTGAGTGCCCTATTGTTCCCTAGATTATCTGTTTTGTTAGATGCTCCACACCAAGTTATCTGTGGGTTATGGTTCTGTATTTGCTATTGTTTTGTCTTGAAATAGTTATAATTATAAATATTTATTTTTTATTTCAATATTATAATAATATTTCATCTTATTATTTAAGAATATTATTTTTAAACTTTTAAATGTTAAAATTTTTAATTTGATTAATAGGTCGTTTAATAATAAACGGTTTTTGGGTTTAATTTTTGTACTATACGACTTGTATGAGATGGATCGGGCTCGTTTAGACAGTTAGTCTCGTATGCCGGCCATGCTCTGTTTTTGGGTCGTATTAGCAATATGATGGATTTTGTGGTTGGTTTACTAAAGACATCTTTTGGGTATGATTTTACTTGGGTGATCATCGAGCGATTGACCAAGTCTGCACACTTTTTTTCTTGTTAGGACGACTGTAATACCCCGCTTGTTTTGGCTAGGTATCTATAGCTTTTGATTCATCTCTGATTTGATCCTTGGTGTTCAGAGATGTTGTTGGGATGTTGGTGGTGTTAGATTAATCTTTGTTGTTGAGCTAGCTTGGAGTTACTCGAGTAAGTTGAGAGTTACTTGAGTAAACGTGAGTAAATGGGTTGATTGGTCATGAGTTACTGAAGTGGAACTTTGTGCTATTCGAGTAATCGAGGATTGGTTTACGCAAGTAACGACTAATCTCACTTGAGTGGGTTTATCCTTCATTATATTCAAGAGCCGAGACTTACTCGAGTAAGTTTTGACTTACTCGCATAAGCGGGGCTGAAATTCCCTTTGAAGAAAGGCTTACTCGAGTAAGACATTGAGTTACTCGAGTAAGTACTAAGAAAACTCAGGTACTTTCCAAACGGTGAGTTTTACTGCCTAGGCCTATTTAACACCTCCACCCGACTGCTCTTAGTCATTTACTCCTCCAAACCACCACATTCATTTTGAGATTCAACGGCTCGTGACACTAAGCTTTAAAAGTCCATGACGTGTCGTCTATTTAGTCGAATCAGAGCTCCATTGCTCCTCCGGAAACTCCCCCTCTATTTTCCACAATTGCTAACAAACATTAAAAATTAGTTAAAGAAATGACAAGGATGATTACTAATATAAGAGAAACTAAACAGAATTCTTGATACACTTGAAATATAAATCCCTCACTGAAACAAAAAGCTGCATTTTGAAGGATACAGTAATTTTGATTTAATATTTTTTCTCATGATTTTGTCGGCAATGGAGAACAACAAGGACATACAACACACTGTTAATGACAAAAACCAGCCCATGTTAGAGGCAAAACAAGATGGTCACAACCACCAGCCTAAATCAGGTCTGTCTTTCTTTCTCAAATACACATCCATTTGATGTCAACTGTTGATTTATTTCTTTAAATTTGTGATTTATTGAAAATTTAGTAATAAAATGCTTTTGTAAGTTGGTGAACTAATTGAGTTTTGTCGGAAATTTATAGCTTACAGGAATGAAGAAAAGATGTTGTCCAGTACTCAAGAAAAAGAAAGGAGTAAGAAGCTTTCTTGAAGGATGGCAAATTTCTTCTTTTACTGTTTAAAATCATATTAATCAGACTCTTCTTTTTTATAGCTTACAGGAATGAAGAAAAGATGTTGTCCAGTACTTTTTCCTTGCATAATGCATTCCAGATATTCATGTAATAGGAAATTATGTTTTTGGGAGTTGAACGTACATGTATCTCTTTTTTTTTTAAATGGAACGTACATATATCTTAATTACATATCAGTGAAACAAAGTTGAACTCATTTATCATGTTGCACTCCTTTTTCTAATTGTGTTTTATCATTTGGTAATCCGCCACACCTTTTGCAGCAGAAGTACGAACTTGGACAAACCCAACACGTGGAACCAATGACAAAGAGTATCCCTTACACAGCAATCATGGATGTTTTCCGGTCGCATAATACCACGTGACACTATTGCTCAAACCTCAAGGCTTATATAAACCCTAAATCGCTAATTAGAGGGGGTCATTCTATGATTTTGGGAATCATCTTAGGATCTCGAGTCCAGACCACCATCGTAATTTTACAGTTCACTTTGTGCATGCTTCCTTGACAAGCTACTGAAATTTGGAACTAGATCATTCAATCTATAGGTTTGCAATAAAAATTGTTTAAACCATTCAATCTACTTGTAGCCAGTATAAGGGCAGTAAAGTGGCTTAAACAGATGAGCTTTCTATCTTAGATTGATGGAATTGAAGTAAGCTCAGAGAAGCATACCTGAAACCTCTTTCCCGAAGCTTCTCTGTCTTTTCTTTCTCTGATCATCCCTCTTTCGCATTGGTTCGAAGCTTTCGTTGGCCAGTTTTCTACTTGCCTTTGATAAAACAAAATAATGGGCATTCCCTTTTTCTCTAAAAGATGATCCACAAAATTGGTTATACTAATTGTTTCTTAGTCGTGTCAACACATGGAATGAGATGAAGAGAAAGCTTATTGAAGAATTCTTTCAAACCACTAGAGCAGCCAGTATTTAAAAAGAAATTTGTGGAATAAGGCAGCGAAGTGGGGACACATTGCGTGAATATTGGGAACACTTCAAAACACTTTATGCTAGTTGACTGCACCATCAAATCGAACCAAACAGCCATGAATATGCAACCTCCATATAATGTTCGGTCATATTAGCAGCCTCACATGCCTAGGCAATCGAATTACGCTCAAGCGTCAAGTTCAGGTACGTCTCTTGAGGATGTTGTGAAATCTTTAGCAACTAACATGTTGACATTTCAGTAAGAGACTGCCAAATTCCAACAACAAACTGAAGCAAGCATGAGGAATTTGGAAACTTAGATAGGTCAAATGGCCACTGCCATTGGCTATTGCCCTCACAAACAGTAGTGAATCCGAAATAAAATGTAAGTGCAATAATGTTGTGAAGTGGCAAGAAGGTAGGGCCAAAACTAGAGGTACAAACATGCACAGGAAGAGACCGAAACAGAGCTGAAAGGTGAAGTTGCAGCATCTGATTTGATTGAACCAGCATCCAAGAAAGGTAAGTCTCCCCTTGCTCATAATTTTAAGCTTGAACTTCCATTTCCGGAAGTTCTTAAGATGACTGAAAATTTGGAAGATATTCAAACCTTTATGAGGCTTTCTGGAAATGTGAAGTGAACATTGCTTTGTTTGATACAATTAAGCAAGTTTCAAGATATGCAAATTTTTTTAAAAGAAATTTGCACAGCAAAGAAGAAGCAAAAATTGAGAAGGCATGAGATAATAGAGGTTAATGAGAATGTGTCAGATATAATTCAAAAAAGTCTTCCTGAAGAGTGTTAAGGACTGCCATGTTTAGCGTTCCTTGCATGATAGGTGACAACAAAATTAAAAAGGGCATGTAGGTTAAATTTAGGAGCATCCATTCTCTAGGACCTTTAGAAAAAACTATAGTCGTAGTTCAGTTGGCCAACAAATCAACCATATATCCTAGAGGTGGGGTTTTATATGTTCTGGTTCATGTTAATGGCTTAATATTTCCTGCTGATTTCTATGTTTTAAGCATGGAAATCAATTACAAATGATACTTGATTTTACTAGAAAGGCTACTTTTCAAAACCTCTAAAATAAAAATTGATGTTGATGCTAAAAAACTCACTATGGAATTTGATGGTGAACTTGTTAAATTTGATAAATAATGCTGCAGAATTTTTTACCTTCACCGAAGCCCTATTACAACCTTAATAAAAGTCCTTTTGATATGTGCCTTGCATAATACCAGTAGTGGAAGATTTGGTGTAAAAGCAAGCCTATTGCAGGATGTTTGCATTTGAGAGAAACACCAATGCTCAAACACTTTGAGTGGTATGAGTGAAATCTGTGAGGTAATTTGCCCTAGTTGTGTTGCAACATTAGGTTAATATTTGTGTACATTCCCTAGTAACTTTAGTTATGTTAAATTGTGTTACCCAACCAAAGTTTAGTTTATGATCAAATTAAGCCATCAAATTTTGCAGATTGTTTAATGTTATATGACATGAATTCCAACAGGTAATTGTGTTCTGTGACATGTTTATTTCAGTGATGTTTTGCTTGAAGGCGAGTAAAGATGGAGTATGGGGATTAAGTGTATAAGTTGTAGAGTTGGATTTGTCTTGATACGTTTAAGATCAAACGTAGAGTTGGATTTGTCCTGTAAAAGAATATTCAAACTCATATACTTAATTCTTTCTGTAGAACATGAAAAGAACTTAAGTAAAACAGTCGATCACATTATATTGTATCAACGCTCAACACGAAGGGATAAAATAATTCCAATACACTAGTCGCATGATATTCAGTAAAACAAAAAAAATCAAATAAAAAATGATAATGAATGCGAAAGTACCGATAAATTAAAAAAACTCAGTTTATTCGTTGTAGCGCGTTTGCCAGAAATTAGTTATTCGAAAGTCAGCAATTGGACAATCATCAAATTTTAAAGATATCTTGTTGTTTAAGATAAGATAATTATTTCAGAAAATTAATAATTAATCAATAATTTTTCCCTTCTCACTAAAAATATTGTTAATGTTGAATTCGATTTTCTTGGTCAAGATTGAAGTCATGATTGATAGTTGATGAAGTAAAGTAGAAATGGAACAGATTGGAGACGAAACGACGAAGCGAAGGTGTAACAGTGTGTTACACGGCCTGGGACACGGCCGTGTCCAAGACCGTGTGTTTCAATTTCTCACACGAACACGCACAAATCGACCGTTTTTGGTTGTATCTTGACCGTGTCTTGCCCAGTTAGCCCGTGTAACCTATTTTTGATGTGATTCCTGCTTAGGAAAGGATTCTAATACATGTATTAGGGTTTTGAGTGACCTATTTAGGCTAGGGTTTCGTTGTAAACTATAAATAGATGGCTTGAAAATAATCTTATAAGCCTTTTGTTGCTTGTGACTCTGAATAATAGAATTACTAAGTTCTCTGCCCGTGGACATAGATTGGTTATTGATCAAACCACGTAAATCTTGTGTTCTTGTATGATTATTATTTGTTTATTCTGCATTCTTCTATCGCCGATTTTCCCTGACAAGTAGTATCAGAGCCATATAAGTTTGTTTAGAAACTTTGGGTTCATTCTGCAGAAAAAAGATGTCTTCGTATAAATTCGATATTGATAAATTCAATGGCTCGAATGATTTCACGCAGTGTAAGCAAAAGATGAAGGCGATTTTGGTTCACCAGAAGTGTGAGGAGGCGATTGAAGGTGAAGATAAATTACCGGTAGAACTGACAACGGCGCAGAAAGCAGAGGCTATGAAGAGAACGCATAGTCCAATTCTATTGAGTCCAGCGGATGAAGTCTTGAGGGAGATGACTGATGAAACTATTGCAACAGGCTTGTGAAAGAAGCTGGAGAGTAGGTATCAGAAGAGATCACTGTCGAACAAGCTTTATCAGAAAAGGCAGCTGCATACCTTGAGGATGTCAGAAGGCATTCAGTAAACGAACATCTTGATAAATTTAATAAGATTTTATTAGATTTGAAAGGTGTTAATGTTGACATTGATGATAAGGATCAAGTTATGTTTCTGTTGCATTCATTGCTTGAGTCATATAAAAGTTTTGTTGATATTATCATGTATGGTAGAGATGGGATTTCTGTTAATGATTTGAAGAATGCTCTGTTGTCTAAAGAATTAAAGAGTTTAACTTCTAGTTCACGTGGAGACATGATCGGCTTTTAGCAAGCGTACTAGAATTCATGTAGTTTTACTTGGAAGTATTTCAAGGATATCAAATCCAAGGGAATGGATCT
>CAODLS011054979.1:0-10645 GCA_948243855.1 Flueggea neowawraea
TTTTATTTGTTATTCATATTTATTTAAATATGAGGTTTGGGTATAAGTTTTGTACTTTGAGGCTTGTGCGGGATGGGCCGGGCTCCCATAGACGGTTCATTTCGTACGCCGGTCGCGGCCCCGGGAATGGGTCGTGACAATAATCATAACATATATAAATGTACAAATGTGAAAAAAAAAATAAACTATTATATCCTTATTTATTTTTTTATAATTACAAATATACCCTTATTTGTTTTTTAATAATTATATATACATTAATGTTGGCCCGAAATGGCAATCCAAGAGGGGGGTTAATTGAATTTTTGACTTTTAAAATTTGTATAAAAACATTTTTTCAATTATCCAAATATTCAAAATAAGCAAAACCAAAGTAAGAACAATTTATCCAATTCACACGAACAATAAATATAAAGAGAGAAGGGATAGGGAAATCAAAGCCAATATTTATCGTGGTTTGACCCTCTTAGCCTACGTCCATTTCTCAAGCTTCCTTTTGAGATTTTGAATCCCCTATATCTCGTGCTTCAAAGGGTGCAAGATTAAATCTTTACAAACTCTTGCTTCAATGGGTGCAAGGTTAGACCTCTACAATCTCTTACTTCAATGGGTGCAAGATTAAGCCTCTACCAATATAACCCTTGTTTTCTAGACAAACAAGAATACTATTCCTCTCTCAAATACAAAGATATTCTCAATAAAGAAGAACAAAATTAATAATGAATACTCTCAAGCAACAATGAATTTGCAAGTGTAAAACCCTCTTGAGAAGTATATGAATGATTTGCAAGTTTGAGCAAGAGAAACTTTTATGTTGTTGTAAGATGTTTGCAAGTGATGAACAACAACTTCTTTGATGTGTCTTGAGGCTATTTATAGATTTCCAAGTCGATATAGTCATTAGAGGATTGAATGTAGCCGTTGTGAGATATAGCAACCCTTCATTTAATGCTCTAACGTAGCCTTTAACTCGAGTTATTGTAATATCCCGAATAATTTTTGATAAGTATTTTTGAATAATTATATTTGGAGTAATTATTTTGAATAATTATTGGTGGATAATTATTTTTGGATAATTATTTTAAATAAATTTGGGTAAATATTTAAATTTTTATTTTTCGTGATTGAAGAGTTAATTTTATGTTTTGATATTAATTGGGTGATTAATGAAGTTTATAAATGATTTGGAAGTGATTTGTTAGGTAGAAAATGGATTAAAATTGAAAAATAAAATCTGGAAAATAAGAGACCGGACGACCAATCGTTTAGTGCATTTGGAAAAACTACATGTCGTTTGATCTGGGATGACATGTCGTTCATGTGAGTTGGAGGAAATGACGAGTCGCTTGCGCTGGACGACCGCGCTTTCATGCGAGGGACCAAACGACACGTCGTCGAGCCCTGTCGTTCGTCTCCTCCGCATGTCGTCTGCGTGTGTATTGTCTGCCACTAATGCGAAACAACATGTCATTTTGGGTCTGGGTTTTTAAAACCCAGTCGACCTGACCGACCAAACCAACCGACATTCATCTTCTTTCTTCGTCGATCACTGTTCATGAAACCCAAAAAAATGTCTCTCTCTTCGGGATTCTCTATCTCTTCGTTCCTCTTCCATTCCCACACCAAGATAAGGTGATTTTCTCTTTCTCTCTCTTGTTCTTGCTTGGTTTTATGGTTAAACCGATGGGTTTTGAGTGAGTTTCGATTTTTGGCCGAAATTTTGATTTTGGGTTGGATTTCTGTGATTTTTGATTGGATTTGAGTTGGTTTTTGTTGGATAATGATAGATTGAGGTTGAAAATGCATGAATCTAGCTTAAAAATGAAGAATTGATGGTTGAATATTAATGGGTTAATTTTGGTCTGAAAATGGTTTTTTCGGTTTGGACTGATTTTTGATGTTTTTGAAGAAAACGAGGCTAGATTTAGGTTCCATGGGTTGAATAGAGTTGATTGGAACCATCAGGAACATCATATTTCTCTTGGTTCGAGATTTGGGGTATTTTTGGATTAATTTTCATCATGAGGACTAAGTTGTAAATTTTGATTTTTCTAGAAAAATTGGAGGACTGGGTCTGATATTTTCCATTGTGAATTTGACTAATTTAAGGATTGATTAAGTTAATAATTTGACTTTGGTGAATGAATAGTCAAACTCTATTTTGGAAACTGATATATATATACGTATGTATATATCCTTTTTCTCTGTTTGATTCTGATATGCATGCTTTGTTTATGAACCCTATTTTAGGGACGTGGATATGTTTTCGATAAACGGTATTTGTTCAGGTTTTCGAATTTCATTTCAAAATAAAGATTTTATTTCTGAAATACAAAAATATATTATATATATATATATTTGAATTATGAAATGGTATTTGGAAATCATTGACTATGATTTGAGATTTGATATATACGCTATATCGTATATATCTGATTTGTTTTGATATACTCAGTCACATGACTGTTATGTTTTGGATTTAATGATATTATATAATGTTTTGGAGATGGGACACCTATGCTACGAGGTACGTAGCCTTTGGTATACCAATGTATGTTATGGCCTAGCTATCGGGCAGACGATAGCCATGTTGTTCTGACGAGGGCACATGATTGGATTATACTCAACTATCAGGGTAGTTGATAGTCATGTTGTTTTGACGAGGGCACATGATTGGATTGTGGATTGGTGGCATGACCCTAATCATTGATGAGGTGGTTGAGTGACTCGGATCTCACCACACTATGTTTATGGTTCCTTATCCATGATATATATTTTTGACTCTGATATTTATGGAATATGTTTCGATAAGATATGATTTTGAAGATAATACTATTAGTATTATGATGCCTACAAGGAAAAGTTTTGATTATGAGATGTTGAAAAAAACTATAAAGGTTTTGAGTTCTGTTTTTGAAACGATTTGGTAACATCTTTAAAAGAAACGATTTTCGAAAGTTTTGAAGTATTTTAAGATGTTTTGTTTGAAACATTTGTTAAAACAAAATGTTTTCGAAAGAATCTTACTTGGGTTTTAAAACATTTGAGTTTTAGTTATTTTAAAAATATTTTAGAAAATAATGCCTATGTGACGAAGTTTTAAACTCTGATAAGAGTTTTCGGTAAAAGGGTTTTGGATTTTTGAAATACTTAGTAAAACCTAAAAGGGTTTTGTTTTGAAAGCTCATAAGATAAAATGGTTTTTGAAAGGTTTTGCTTTGATTTTGGAAAGCATGGCAGCTTTAATAAGGTTTTGAAAGATTCTTTAATGATTTTGGTTTAGTTCCAGAAGGATTTCGTGCATACTGTTTGCTTTGGTTGCAAACGATTTCAAAATGTTTTCGTGGAAACCATACTATGTACATAGTGTATACGTATGTATACCTGTCGTATACTGCATTGTTAGTTTTCAAATGGTTTTCAAACCAGTCTTTGTGAGGCACGGATGAGGCGATCTAGAGTGTTTTCCCTCACTCACAGGGTTTGACCATTTTTCTTTGTTTGTTTTGTCCTTGTTATTATCATCTTGCAGGTAACTCTAGGAAATTATGTTCATCGGCTTTTGATACGCAGTGAGGGATTCTGATGTTACGGTCAGTGCCCTTTTGACCGGACCCATTTGTTTGATTTGTTAGATGCTCCACACCGAGATCCTGTGGGATGTGTTTATATTTCTGTTATTGTTTCTGACATTTCAAATGTTTTTATTTGAAAAATTTTTTGCACTTAATATTATATAAGTTTTGTTTTTAATAAACAAATATTATATTTTTATTTTTTTTCATATTTCTTTAAAATATGATATTTGGGTAGAAGTTCTGTACTATGGAGGCTTGTGCGAGATGGACCGGGCTCCCATAGACGGTTCACCTCGTACGTTGGTCATGGTCCCGGGAATGGGTCGTGAAACGTAATACTTCTACATGAATATTGATTACCAATTATTTTGCATGTTGAAGCATTTATACTGGACTTAATAAAAGCGTTGTGACCATCATGCTTTTGTATTCGCAAAATATACACAGTGGGACCTTCGAGTCATATTTCATACTGGAGACCTTCTGGTCATATTTCATACTGGAGACCTTTGAGTCATATTTCACACTGGAGACCTTCGGGTCATATTCATATTGGAGACCTTCAGGTCAAATTTTAATACGGTGCAGGCCGGACAATTAAACAGTGGCATATAGGAATCCCAGGGCGCTACATTGCTTGTTTGGTCACAACATATAAAATGGAATACAGAGGCATGTGCACATGTTTATATGGCTTAGCTAATTAATTATCTATTATATGATTGTGTTTGCTTGAGTTTGATATATGATGGTTTATGCTTATTGAGTTATGACTCATATAAAGCATAAATATTTTTCAGGTGACCAGTGCTTACAGATATTTTTGCTTGACTTGAGCTTAAAGTTTGTTGATAGCAACATAAATCACAGGTTGTTCAACTAGTATTTTAGACTCCCTCTTCCTCAGCATTTGCATATGTATAGTTAGCTGAGTCTTTTTGACTTGTGTTTAGAAAATTTTGAAATTGGGTTGTATATATGACTTATACAGATATATATGTTTATGTTTGCATAAGACAAATGAATTATCTTGATGGATTTCACAATGGTACATGTTTATATGTGATTATATGACTGTAGTTAAATGACATGGAGAGTACAATGGTGTTACAGTCAATGCCCTAATTACCAGAGTAATATGGTAGCCGTGTGCCCGACCAAATACACATATTCTATCTAATTCTATCTAGTGGCATAGTTCACACCTCTGATATCTATCTGGATCTGGTCCTTATCCACCTTTGTTATATATGTATTAAATAAAAATATTATGTATTTTGTATGTTGCATGTTGTCTACTTTTTCTGCGAAATATTTCAAAATGAATTTCGAAAATAATACTATATGTATAGTGTATATGTATGTATACATATATATTGCATGTGGTATTTTCGAAACATTTTCAAACAGTCTCTGTGACGCACGTATGAGGCAATCTGAAATGTTATTCCTCACTGGGTTTACTCACCCCTTTAACATTTTCAGGTTGACTTTTGGCTTATCAACTGTCTAGCATGTTCTACTTAGTGAGGCATTTGCATTATTGGTTAGTGATGCCCTTTTGGTCGGGCTCTTCTTTTTGCTTAGAGCTCCACATCGAGATGCTATTGGGTTATTGGGATTCACGTTGTGTATTTTGATTACTCAAATCTATTTCTACATTTACTTATTATATGTTTTACACTTATACGTTATTTTTCTATTCTAAGTACATATATGTTTTCTTATATAAATGGTTTTTGTTTAATAATGGCTAATAAATGAATAAACTAGGTTGTAAGTCTGATTCTCCGAGGCTTATGCGTGATGAGCTGGGCCTCTGGTTCGGTTCATCTTGTACGTTGGTTATGGTCTGGAAACGGGTTGTGACACTGTCATTAATATGATCATGGTTCATAGAGAAGCTAGTAACAAATTGATTTTTGTGTATGCAATCAACTTTGTTCCGCTGCATTCTGCGAGGTGGGATTTCAATCCATCTGTTATAATTTATTCATTAAATACATTTGTGTTTATTGATTGGATACCTTCATTGGTATTAGAGATTAGGTTAGAAAATTAATGACTTGTTAATGTCGTTATTAAGGTAATCTAGAGGCTAGAGTGGATTTGTATGCATGAAGATTTTTATGATATGCATGTTTCTGGACCTACTTTTGAATTGACTGTTTGAATAGACTAGAATGAAATTTGGAATTTTATAATTCTAAATGTACTAATGAGATTAGGAAGTCCTGAAACCCAAACTATAAAAAACAATGACCGAACTTATCCGGGAAGGTAGCACGTGCGTTGCACGCAACGGTGAGTGGTTGTTATGCTATGATTCTTTCATGTTCGACAAGTGGACTGTAACACCTCAACCGTTCTGACCCAAATCTCTATAGGATGTTTGAAATGTTGATCAAGTATTTAAAGGTGTTAATGTTGATGATTGAATGTTTGATGGTGTTTATGATGATATTTTTGCAAGTTTGGATGTTGTTGAGCCCTTAGAACAATGTGTAACTCGAGTAAATTAATTGTATTAGTCAAGTGATTTGATACCTAGCTATCTTGAGTTAGCCATTTGGTTTACTCGAGTTAGACAAGGCTCATACAACTTGAGTTAGCAATTTTGCTTACTCGAGTTAGACAGGCCCAGACAACTCGAGTTAGCATGTTTGCAACTCAAGGAAGCCGAGCTCCCAGATGATGAATTGGGAAAATTTAACTCGAGTTAGCTTGTGTGTAACTCAAGCAAGCTTTGAAAAATTCTGAAACGCACCGTTTTGGTTTGGAGGTTTTATAAATATCCCCAAACTCGACCTTCTCTGCTTCACACTTCCATTTTCACCTAAATCACTCCCAAATCCGTCCCATTTCATCTCCCATTGTCCCTGCTTTGTTCCTTAACATTCCTAGAGGTAATATTTCGTTTCTAATCACTCATTTTCTTCATTTTTATGCATTGAATCTCGGATTTGTCATGAAGAAAGTTTTTGGCATTTGGGTTTGGGTTTCGAATTTTTGCTTGATTCTATTGAAATGGATGTTAGAGAACATTAGATCATGATCGATTAAGGCTAGGAACATATGAATCAAGCTTGGGTTTTGAAGATTTGATGATTTTTTGTTAGGTTTATAGTTTGGTCCGAATTTTGTGAATAGTGTGGATGGTTTTGAATTGTTTTGGTGAAATTGATGTTAGATTTATGTTTAGGAGAATGATTTGAGGTAATGTATGTGATTTGGAACATCAGATATCGATTGAAAAGTGATTGTGGCATTTTTGAATAGATTTTATGTCAGAAGGTCAAAAATAAAATTTTGCTAGAGTTGGGTCAGATTTGTAATTTCTGAAAGTTTTGGAATAGTTTTGTGATTTCTAAGAGTTTGAGGATTTATTTGAGAATTTTAGTTACTTGGATACGTGATCTGTAATTTTTCAAAAATTTTGAGGACTAATCTAAAATTTTATGAAGTCTTAGGGACTAAAGTATAATTTTGTAAAAGTTGAGAGACCAAAGTGTAATTTTACATAGATGATCTTTTTTTAGGCGAGAGTGGTAGACCTTAGATCGAAATAGGTTTTATGTCGTCGTGCGAAGGTCTGCATCTGTATTTGCTTTATCATGCATTTTTTATACCGCCACAATACTAGTATCATATCTTTGATTCTACTTTGATAACTGTTTTAGCTTCATGTTCTGATTAGCGTGATTAGCCAACCCCCAGTGGTGCATGACTAGACCATTCAGCTTGGATACCCAAGTGAGTGAGATGTCAGCTTCAAACATATATATTGTGTCTTCAACTCTGTATAGTTTTTGATGTGCCTGGATATAGATATAAATTGTAATCTGACTAATAATTATTCAGTTTATTAATAATCCGACTTATTTGAAAATATGTTTTGAAAAATTTTGTATTTTCTGCAATTAGGAGAATATGTATACATTTACGCTTGATAGGTTATATTATGATCAGGAAATATTCGTCTACCTTGAATGTTTATCTGCTTCTACATATTCGATCTCTGAAAAAGTTGTTTAATTTATTTTCATCTTTATTCTATTTATTATTATTAGGTTAAATTAAATACAAAACATGAACTTTAGTGTGATTAACAAATACATCACAAACTTTCAATTTTTACAAAAACAAATACAAACATTGGGTTTTATTTCAATTATGTCATCTGTCAATAATTGTTAAGATATTCTATTAAAGTGATGATCTGTCGTCCAAATTGGCAAGCTAAGGTGGAAATTTTGTTGACGGTGCACAATTGAGTTGGCAAATATATTTAAGTAGCATATAGAACGACCCAAAACTATGTCGTTTCATAACATTAGTAACCAATCTTTCTCTTTCTTTCTCTAATTTTTCTGTTTCTCTCCAAACTTGTTCATTTCCTTTTATTTTTTTTTGATAAGTCAACTCATTTATTCACTTAACACAGGCAAACCACCCATCACCACCACTAACTCTGACGTATAAAATTCCACCACCACTAATCTTCCCCCATCCCAATCGAACACACAAACAGAAACTAAATCCTTCACACCATCACCATCATATCTCACAACCCAAGAAATTGCGCCTGAACCCACCATTGTCTCCAACCACCTTCTCCACTTTGAACGAGAACATTTACACACGCAACAAAAATCCCTTGATAGCTTAACCACACAATCGAAACAAAAATTGGCCAATCCAGTCAACAAAGCCCATAAGACATCATCGCAATTGAAAACAAAAATTTGTAAAAGAGAGCAAGCTTGTCCCCTCCCAAAAACTAAAAATACCTGAAAAGAAATAAACCCTTCAAACCCTAGATCACGTGAAATGGAGATATGGCAGGCAGGAGGAGAATGTGATAAGCATATTTAGAAGAGAGAGAGAATGCCATATATGTTCCGCTTCATCTGCTTCGTTAAAATTGTCGCTTCTTTCTTATGGGTTTCATCTTCATCTTATATTAAGTGAAGAGTTTGAATTTGTTGTGTTTTTTCTTATTAATTTCTAAAATATGGTGATGAATGTGGTTATGGCTTGCATTTTTTTTTGGGTTATGATGGAAGTTGTTGCTACGGTGGTAGGTGGGTCTTGTTAATTTTAGCTAAAAAAAACAGTTGAGTTGTTTGTTTGGATCTAGGAATGGTGATGTTGTGATGGTGGAGTCGTGAAAGGTGATGGTGAGGAAAGGTGACAACGTTTCGGCAATTCATCATTATGGTGATGGATGTTCGCTGGCGTTAAGTGAATGAATGAGTTTGGAGAGAAACACAAAAATTAGAGAAAGGAAGAGAGAGATTGGTTACTAATATTATGAAACGATGTAGTTTTGGGTCTTTCTATATGCTACTTTAATATATTTGCCAACATAGTCGTGCACAATCAGCAAAATTTCCATCGTAGCTTGCCAATTAGGATGACAGATCAACACTTTAACAGAATATCTCAATAGTTATTTACAGATGACATAATTGAAACAAAACCTAATGTTGGTGTTTGTTTTTGTCAAAATTGAAAGTTTGTGTTATATTTGTTAATCACACTAAAGTTCATGTTTTTAATAATAATAATGATAATGATAATAATAATAATAATAATGATAATGATAATAATGATAATGATAATGATAATAATAATAATGATAATAATGATAATAATAATAAGGATAATAATAATGATAATAATAATAATAATGATAATAATAATAATAATAATGATAATAATAATAATGATAATAATAAGAATAATAATTATTATTATTTTTATTATTATTATTATTATTTATTATAATACTTGTATCTGATAGGATATAATAAACTTGGTTATTAATAGTCTATTCTGTATTCTTGTCTACTTGCCTTTTTGATGTTTGTATAGCTGTTTAAGATATTAGGATAATAAGAATATGTTCCTTTAATATTATATGTTATGTCAGTGATGCATCCACTATTACCTGTCTACTTCTGCATTTCTATTTTTTGTGATTTTTTATTATTAATAATTTCGATCTGTGGCACCTACGTTATGGGGATAAATGTAGTATTTGGTACACATTTGTCTAGAAACCTAGTTACCAAGGTTGGTGGTAGCACTGTTTGTTCGGCTATACACACAGGTCAGATCAAGTGGCAAGTGTCCACATCAATTAGTCAGTTAGGAGAATTATCAGATCTATGATATCTGAATGTTCTGAAATGATTGGATTTAATTGATTTAGTAAATCTATATTATTGCTCATATTTCTGTAGTATATTGTACTACTAGCCTGATGTGGTATATCCTCTCGTTGACTGCAATGCTCGCGAATGTACTATGATCAATTATGTCTGTTATATCTTTGAGACACTTAGGGTAACAGGCACTGTTTAGAGCCCCTAAGGTTGTAAGCTTTTAGCCCTCCTGCGTCAGGTGTTGTTTAGGCTCTTGAGGTTGGTAGTTTATTTTTGGACTGATCTATTCAGCACAGTTCCAATATAATACAGGCATATTGTCACGACCCATTTCTGGGACCATGACCGGCGTACGAGGTGAACTGTCTTTGGTAGCCCGGCCCATCCCGCACAAGCCTCTATAGTACAAAACTTCTACCCAAATATCATATTTAAAGAAATATGAAAAACAAATAAAAGTGTAATCTTTTTTTATTAAAAACAAAACATATATAATATTAAGTGCATAAATTATTTCAAATTAAAACATTTGAAATGTCAGAAACAATAACAAAAACATAAACAACACCCACAGGAATCCAGTGTGGAGCATCTAACAAATCATACAAATGAGCCCAGTCAAAAGGGCATTGACGCCAACATCAAAATCCCTCATTGAGCATCAAAAGCCAACGAACATAATCCACAAGAGTCACCTGCAAGATGATAATAACAGGGACAAAACAAACAAAGAAAAATGGTCAAACCCTGTGAGTTAGGGACAACACTCTAGATCGCCTCATACGTGCCTCACAAAGACTGGTTTGAAAACCATTTGAAAACTAACACATGCAGTATACGACAGGCGTACATACGTATACACTATATACATAGTATGGTTTCCACGAAAACCATTTC
>CAODLS011055013.1:0-21490 GCA_948243855.1 Flueggea neowawraea
ATTGATAGTGAAAATCCTAAGTGGTGATACTTAGGTAGTGGATGTAGGCATCGAGTTGGTCGAACCACTATAAGTTCTTGGTGTTCTTTCATTTACCGCAATCATTCTCGAAGAAAATTCAAAGCTTCTATTATCACACTATTCAACCCCCCTTCTAGTGTGATTATCGACTCTACACTTAGGCACATCATGATCCAAGAAATGAACAGAGTAGGAAAGCCAAAACCAATCAAGGTTTCTTTCAAGAAATCCTAATGAATAGAGTCATAAACTTTCACAAGATCAATTTTAAAAGCACAATTGGCATGCTTGGCATTATGGTGATAATTCCAAAACAATTCATGTGCAACTAAGACATTGTCTACAATACTCCTTCCTACCACAATGGCTAATTGATTCATATGAATAAGTCTAGGTAGTACAGAGCACATGCAAGATGATAGAATTTTAGTAATGATCTTTTAAAGAACAGTGCAACACAAAATTGGTCTAAAGTCATTCAGAGAAGTAGGATTATCAATCTTAGGAATGACTGTGAGAGTAGTAGAGTTCACTTGTTTGAGGAGTTTGTTGGTATGGAAAAAATCCTGAATAGCAAGAGAGACATTTGTGCCAATGATAGGCCAACAAGCTTTAAAGAAAGCATTGGTATACCCATCAACATCCGAAGCTTTCTTAGGAGTAATACTTCATAAGGCCGACTTGATTTTAGGAAAGGAAACCTCAGAGCACAAAAAAATTACCTCATCATTGGTTATTAAGGCCCCAAATTGAAGAGTGGTTGGATCAGTATGAGTGCGGACGACCTCAGTAGTTCCAAGTAGCTGCCTATAGTAATCAATCATAACTTTGACTATGTCAGATTGCTCAGTGATTTGTGCCCCATTATCAAATGTAAGGCATATTGGATCAAGGGTGATCAAAATTAAGTTCCATTTTATGTTTTGATGATAAGCAAAATGTTTGACTTGAAGAGAAATAAGTTGGAAAGTTTGAAGTTGCAAAACAAGCCACTGCAAGTGCTTCACGTACGTCAAGAAATAGTCACATACGTGAGATAAGACGTGAAGACAAGCAGAAACAAATTGAATGATGAAAAGAGCAAACTCACGTATGTAAGAATATACTAACGTACGTGAAACACATCTAACGTATGCAAGATAAACATTGACGTACGTGAATCATGCTAGAGCTTGATCAACGTACGTGAGATTGACAACACATGTATATAAGATGCAAAGATTCTCAGGTAACGTATGCGAAGAAAAAGTGACATACGTGAGAATGACACAGATAGCTGCAACGGGCAGAAATGTACTCCAACGCCTATTTTATCTCCACCAATTGTCATATCACTTCGAGAGGCTATAAATACATTAAGAAATGGTAGAAAAACTTGGATGATCATATGCTTTCATGTCCCAAACATTTTCATCATTCCATCACCTCCAAAACACCAAATTCAAGCTAGAGAGAAGATCAAGAGTATCAATTAAACACATGTACTCCTAGCATAGAGCTTTCATTTCTTTTGTAAACAATTTTGTATACTCTTTGAGAGTGGGAAATGTTTGTTGTGAACCTATAGAAAACAACATTGTAATGACTTTAGAGGTTTGAGCTGAAATCAACCTTGGGTAGGTTTTAGAGGTGTGAGCCATAATTAACCTTGGTTTAAGGCTTTGTTGGATTTAGCCGGAATCAATCTCTGTTATAGTGAAAAGCCTAAGTGAGACTTAGGTAGTAGACGTAGGCATGGTTGGCCGAACCACTATAATTCTTGGTGTTGTTTTCTCTCTTTACTCCAACTCGCTTCCACTCTACAAACTCAACCAAAGCATCCTCGGGAAAATTCTCCAACAAGGCATGAAATTCTATTGTGAGCCCTTCTTGACTTAACCAAGTTATGAAAATACTTAGTATTGGAATCACCCAGTTTCACCCACTTCTCTCTGGCTTTCTGTTTATGGATTTTTTCCTCAGCAACTAACAATCTTTTATACTCCTCATATATATCCCTCTCCTCATCAATTAGAATGTGGTCCAGGGGAGAGAGCTGCAGAGCACACTAAGACTAGTCGAGAAAATACTTACAAGTAGTAACTCTTTGAGAAATATCAGAGAAGTGATCACAATTGAGTTTCTTCAGTTCAAATTTAAGCATCATTAGCCGTCTCCAAACAGAAAACATCTTACAGCCTAGAACCTACCTATTCCAAACAGATTGGACAATCAAACCAAAATTGGGATGGTCATCCCACATGCCAAAATAGTGAAAAGATTTTAGGCCAGTGGTAGAAGTTACATGAAGGTTGACTAGGAGAAGAGAATGATCTGATATACTCGCTACCAAAGCAACATAGTCAGTGTTCCCGAAGGTATCCAACCAATAGCTATTGATTAAACATCTATCCATTTTTCTCCAAATTCTGTCCTCGCCAAACTGGTTGTTAGTCCAAGTGAGGAAGCAACTAGTTTTCTTAAGCTCCTGCAAATCACAAGAGATCAAACAATCTTGAAAAGCCTCATTACTATGACTGTCAACAGGAGCGCCACCAGTCATTCATTATCACTAAGAATAGCATTAAAATCCCTTCAATAAGCCAACGAACTAAGATAGAAAGCCTCAATCCTTGCAAAGAATACTAGAGTTCCTTTCTCTCGTCACAACAGTTAGCACCATAAACAATAGTCCAAAAGAATTGAAAATTGTGCCATGTGATAGAGCAATGAAGATATTGAGCTGCACAACTAATCAGAGTAATGGAAATCAGAGAAGGATTATAAAGGAGCCAAATTCAACCTAAAGGAGTATAGGCCTGATTAGAGATAAGATGCCAATTTCTAAGCTTTAAACCATTCCACACTTTATCAACATTATTAGTTCTAACTCGGATTTCAATCAAACCAACATCCCACAGCCTCTGTTCAACAATCAGTTTCCTCATAGCGGATTGCTTAAAAGGGTTATTAAGACCCCTAACATTCCAATAGGCTAGCATTTAAACCTCCTAGGAGGCTACCCCTCTCGTTTGCCAAGAACACCACCATCTACCACCAAGCCATGAGGAATATTCGAAGTGAAAGATACAGGATTAGGTTCTGATCGACTATCACTATGAATAGGCACCCTAGAAGCGGAGGTACCTAGTCACTTAGGAGAACTTTGAGGCATAGGGAAAGGAGGAACCTCTAAAGCAATACCAATTGCAGGGAAACTGTCTGGCACAAACTCAGGATTCAACTCCGTACTAACCATCTGGCTCTTCGTCATATCCATCCCATGATCCGACTGTTGTAAAGCATCATAGCATCAGATTGTTTAACCCTCTAAACCTTCTTAGTTTTGCCAAGATTATTGGGGCATTATTGGGAGTGTGACCATCACCTTTGCAAAATGGGCAGTAGATAGGTCTCCTTTCATACTCCACAATTTGATTGAATTGAATTCCACCCCCCTCAAGTGTAACCATATCAAGATAATTCCTTTGCACATCCATTTCAACAAGAATACGAGCAAAACTAAGGCGGTCTCTATTAATGGTACAATGATCAGCAAAAAGTGGTGTACCAAGCAGACTACCCATATGACTTAGAATCTCTAATGACCCAAATTAAAGAGGTAGACCAGGAAATTTCACCCACACTGGAACCTTTTGAACTTGACAAAGGTCAAAATTCATTATAGGTCTCCAGGTTTGAAGCATTAAAGGTCGATAGTTAAAAGTATAAGGGCCACTGTGAAGAACCTTAGCCTGAGCCTTCGCATCTTGAAAGTTGAATAAGAAAACATTTGACGCAATTTGATGAACAGAGACCAAGCCCAGTGATTTCCACCGCGCTAAAGCAAAGCTCTGAATTGTTGTAAATTGAGGGATAATTCCATACACACTTCCCACTATAGCATGTTTCCACTTAAGGCATTTAGAAGCGACATTAGCATGAGTAAAAGAAGCCACACTCACACCGTCTTTGAGCGAGGGAGGGACATACTTGAAGGAACCCTCAGAGTGGCGGTCCCGATTACCAGTGAATAACTCACTCCATTTTCTACCGGGATCCACCATCAGAGACTATAAGATAGGCGCAACATGCAGTTTCGATATCTCAGACGGCCTAGCAAGTTGGCCATTGCTTGCACCCCTATGGGGACCTCCTTCAGAGCTGCCGACATGGTCAAATAAGGAACACATTTAACCACATCGACCTCCACTGAAGGCTTCTCTGACCTAGAAAGGCCATTATTGGTGATATCAGGAAGAGCAGATCGAGAATGAGAAAGCGAGATAAAGCAATCAATACCTTGATCCAGAAGATTAGCCCGAGAAGACGAGGATTTCTTCGATTTGCGACCCATTTATGGGGAGGCGTAAGCGCCGTGTCGAAGACCATGAAACCCTAGCAGAGAAAAGAAGGCTAGAAGAGATATGAAACTATTTAAAAATTTAAATTTCTTAATAAATCATTAATGATAATATCCATTTATGAACAAAGATTCTGGCCATAAGTGACTAAATACAATTTGTTAGTCACGCATGATAATGTAAAGTACAAATTACTACCATAATAATTGTATCAGTATACGATGAATAGTACATAATCTATCCATAGTACTTTAGAGAGTAACAATGAAAATGCAAAACAGTAACACAAAATATATGAAACATGATGTTTATGTCTCAGTCGACTTGTAACCTATACGGTTAACGATACTGCTGCAGCTGTCCCATGTTAAGTGCTAGGAATCAACGAAATTCTTCATTGGTGCACTCAATATTTTTCCTTCCGCCTCAACATCATCACCGCCAATACTTATATCAGCGACAATGTTTCTTCGGGTGATTACATAACTTGTACACCAATGGTCTCAACAAGATGTTGATTTCAACAAGAGGCCTTCGATGCCTAAAAGAAGAAAAGTGTATTCAACAAGCGAGATCAGGGGAACATATTTAGGAAACATAAAACCCACCACTCATTATCGAAATATCCTACAAAAAATTGCATCATTTTAGCTTTTATTTATAGCGGAAAATTTGAAGTTGTATACAAAAAATTGCATCAATTTGTTAGTCGCTGCTAATTGTTGTTGCCTTGAACAACAATGAGTTGAACACTCTATAAAATCTTCTATTCGATCCTGTAAAACAAGGTAATATCAGAGATCGAGGCTTGTTTCCCCGATTACACTCCGACGATCAAGTCAGTACTTTTTTTTTCATTTGTTTGATTTCTTATCTCTGAGTTCTCTCAATCCTAATTTTTCAGATGGACTAATTTTTCAGCAGAGTCCATCTCTTCCTCAGCGAAATTCATCTCCTCCTTAACATAGTTCAACTCCTCGGAAGGTTCAACATCTCTTCCATCTCACGAAGTTCACCATATCCTCGTGGACTTGACCTCATCGAGAGGTTTAATATTTCTTCGTGGAGCTCACCTCCTCGGGGGCTTCAATATGTCCTCTAGAATTTAACCTCATTGGAAGGTTCAATATTTCCTTTGAAAGTTCACCTCCCCGTGAGGTTCATCATTTCCTTGGGAGGTTCACCATTTCCTTCGGAATTTCACCTCTTCGGGAGGTTCAACATTTTCTCAGGAGTTTCACCATTTCCTCATGAAGGTCACCTCATCGGGAGGTTCAACATTTCCTCAGAAAGTTCACCTCTCCCTCGAGAAGCTCATCATTTCCTCAGAAAGTTTGTGATGAGGTTCGAACTAGAATCAATTGTTTTTTAATACTCTTATTCGTGCGCTTTTCTTTCCTGCACTTGTATGCATCGTTGCTCCCCAATTACAAGGCCAAATGACTTTTTGGTCAAGTGATTTTGGCGGAGTCTTAGTGGTGGCACGAGTTGATTCGATTATTGAGGATGAAGCAGAAAAACTATTGTGTGTGCCCATGGCAATACCACTTGGGGTTTCACTTTCCACAGACCTTAGCGCATAAGCTATTGCATGCATTAATGACAATACCACGTGGGTTTTACTTGCCACACGTCTTAGTCAATAATCGGCAGCGTGCGTTCATGACAATACCACTTGGGGTTTCACTTGCCACACGTCTAAGCGAGTATACTGTAGCATGCATGACAACAACACTTGGGGTTTCTCTTGTCACATGTGTGCGATGTTCAATTTTTCACTGTGTGTGTTCTACAATGAGCGCTTCGTTTCCTGCAAGCTTCGTGCTCCATTGTCATATCGCAGTCTATCTTTTCATTGCTTGGTGAGAGCTCGATTTTCCGCAAGCTTTTTTACTCATATATTTGTTACGTGAGAGCCCGATTACTTGCAAGATTTTCTACTCACTTTATGTTTTTGTCAAGTGAGAGCCCGATTACTCGCAAGCTTTTCTACTCACAGTTTAGTTGTTTTCCACGTGAGAGCTTGATTACTTGTAAGCTCTTTTACTCATGGTGCATTCCAGTAGTCTCAAGATGGTTTTTGTGGGTTGTTGGTGAAGAGCCAATGCTTGGATTCATTCCATGTTCTTAGCACTTTTGGTTACATAGGTCAGGTTTCCCACAAGCCTTTTTTGTTTTGTGTGGTCAAACACTCGACTTGCCTTAAACTATTCTTCATTCACAAGAGTAGTTATTTATGCATGAGAAAGAAGAATGTTACTCGTTAAATATAAAAGTATACAAGAAAACATCAACAAAACCTCAAAGTATTCAACTTTTTACGACCATCTAAAGTATACTTAAGAGACATAGTGTGGCATTTCTGGTGGAAGCATGCCTAGTTGGCCCCATATTGATCTCTTCTTTGATCATCACACCTCATTCAATGCCTTTTTTCATTGCTCGGTTCCCCTCCCGATACTTCATCAATAACAAATTGGTCCAAGTGTCCACCTCGAACAAAATTCTCAATTTCATTCTTCAGTTCTCGACACTTATTCGTGGAGTGTCCATTCGCATCGTGGTACCGATAGTAGGAGTCCACATTCTTCCCTAGAGGCCTGTGAATTCTTGGAGGAAAGGAGATGAGTCCAGACTTCTCTATGGTCGCTAAGATCGTTGACCTCGACTTGTTCAACTGCGTGTACTTCTCAAAACGAGGGCTAAGGAATGCTCTTGAGTCTCCTAACTTTTCCTTCTTCTTATTTGAATTCTTCTGAGTCTCTCTCTCATTCCTCTTCTTCTCTTTATTGTCCTTGGTTACTACGATCTTCATGACCTCGGGCTGCAGTATATACTTGTATGCAAGAATGAAGAGGTTAGCCAAAATCCTCGGTTGGTCTAAGGGTACAGACTCCTAGAGTTGGACTGATCGCGTCCCTTGCAGCATTGTAGCCATCGCCACCCCAGGTTGCAGATTGTGGACTTCTAGAGTAACATTCTTGAATCTATCTACGTATTTTCGTAGAGTCTCCTTCTCACTCTGCCTCACGCTCAATAAGTACGTAGCGTCCTTCTTGGACTTGCTGTTAATGATGAAGGCATTAATGAACTCCTTCCTTAACTGATCAAAATAAGAAAGAGATGCCTTCTTCAGTCTATTGAACCATGACTGAGCATGATCATTTAGCGTGATTGGGAACACACAACACATGATGGCATCTTCCCATCCATGAAGCATCATGATGGCTTCATAGTTCTAAACGTGCTCGTGCAAGTCCTCTTTTCCTGAGAAAGTCGACAGCGAGGGCATCTTGAACTTTGGGGAAGAGGTTTTTGCATTACCTCTTTAGTGAACGGAGCTTTTGCTTTTTGCTGCTCCTCCTCCGTAGGAGCCAGCTTCTTCTTCTCGAGGACTTCTTTGATCATTTCCCTCACGTCTATCGCTTCTCAAACACTCATCGAAGATTGGGGCTCCACTTCAGCCTTCCTCGAAGGAACCCTAGGCTCTCATCTACACGTACGTTCCACAAACTCCTGGTAGTTTTCTCTCCCAGCCTTGACCCAAGCATCAGGAATAGGAATAGAAGCATCGCGACGCTCATGGCGAGCTGGATGACTCAGGTGCTCAGGCACTTGTGTGTGTTGGTGATGACTTTGCTGCACGACATCACGCCCCTTCGGAACTCCTTCACTTTGAGCACTTTGGGCATAAGCGCGCAACGTGGGCGGGAGTTGAGTCTGAGGAAGAAACTGTTGGAGCAAGGTCGTTATCTCGACCAAAGCCTTCTGGTTCTCCTCGTTCTGCTTCCTAAGCGCTTCATAGTTTGCGAATGGAACGGTGGGGATGGCAGTTCCTGAGGCTCCCGCTCCATCACCAAATCTCCTTGCATCCTCCTCAGGTTGCCCAGCTTGGCTTGAAGGTGTTTGTACCATGAGGAAATGAGTAGGTGGTGGTTGGTGAAATTCTCGAGTGTCTACGAACAATGCTTTTCGTTCATTTTCTCACAGACGGTGTCAATTGTTGTTGCCTCGAAAAATGAACAATAATGATGAAAACTTGAAGAAATCGGGAATCGTGAACGTCGCCTCGTGACCTGAAAATAAAGAACAAAATGAGATCGAAATGCTCCGCGGGGGAGTTTCCGACGCTCAAGTTAATAGAAAATTTGACAGAATGACAGTATGAGTGTGGAATCGAGCATACCTCATGTGTTGTAGTCAACGTCTATTTATAGAACAACGGGCTGAGGAATTAACTCCTTGTAAAGTCTCTTTTTAATGAACAATGTAACGTTTGCCGTTACATTCTTGTCATTAAGAATATACTAGTAGATCTTTATTCTCATGATATTTCAATAGTAATAACCAGTTTACAAATGGTACTTAGACTAGCAGTGTATGTAACTCTGTTTACATCGGCGCTGAAATTATAAAAGCTTGGATTACAAGGAACACAAAAAAAAAATATTTTCTTTTGTAAACAATAAACTTGTGCAATTGTCCAAAAAAAAGGCATTTTTATATACAAGTCTTTTGATTAAGAATTTACAGTTTTACAATACCAATATTCAAAATTATTCGAAATTACAACTCATACAAGTGCACTATCCAACAAATAAACAAATTACTAGTACACCGTCTAATAAATAAAAATTATAAATGCATGGTTTTATTTATATATTGTTTATATGTGTTTAAATTTATTTATATGTTATTTATATTTGTTTATATATTGCTCGAAATTAATTGTATTTTATTTATAAACAACATATAAATAAAAAAATATCATATAAAAGTATATAAATAATAAACATATATAAACAACATATAAATATATATAAACAAAACGACTTAATTTATTCAAAACACAAAACAACACTAACAATATATCAACATTTCAACAACATATAAATAAAAATTTGTGAATTCAAGATTTATATCTGTAAATTTAAAAATTATAATTGTCCAGATAAAAATATCATAAAGTGTATTTGTAATAAGCATACTCAGTCCGTCCAGATAAAATTTAGCAAACTTTTTGGAGTGTATTACTTAATTATCACCATAAAAAATGGGATAAGGAACAAGGCCCATTATCTGTATTTACTGGCCCAAATAGCTGACCTCACTAATCGGGATAATTTGATGTATAAACCAAACATCAAATTAAAATACTGATTTTAATTTTTGACATACATCAAATAAATTTTGATTGATAGAAACATACTTGAAATTTATTGTAAAAATATCATATTTTTAATTGACTGAGAAATTGACTAAGAATTTGAGATATTTTTTCGAAAAATTAATTTTTTAGCTAAAAAAATAAATTTTAAGTGATAAAAAAATCTGATGCTTTAGAGTGTATCTAAATGTATTCAAATGTATCCATATGTATCTAAATCACAATTTTTTTATATCAAATTCGATTTAATAAATTTTTGATATAATATTTTTTTAAATTAAATGCCTCCAAATTATAATTTTTGATATAATTTTTCAATTTTAATTTTTTATACAATTTTTTATAATATCTAAATATATCCAAATGTATCTAATTTTATTTTTAATATATTTTTAAATATCTAAATGTATCCCAATATATTCAATTTTATTTTTAATATAAATTTTTATAATATTTAAATATATTCAAATATCTTTAAATTTATTTAAATTTTAATTTTTATATAATTTTTAGTCTCTCAATGTATTTGAATGTATCCACTACTCACCAAAAATGTATCACAACTCGCCGAGTCTTATCCATTGTTTATTTGACAAAACATTATATTACAATCTGAGATTATTGCTTTTCTTTTTTGGAAAAGAAAACCCATAAAAAGATTTTTCATTTTTTAAATAAAAGCGAAAATTTTCTTTAAAATTTCTGAAAAAAGAGACTTCTTTTACTTTTTGCTCCGCAGTGTTCAGCATTGCCTTTCTGTGTCGCCGCTGCTTCCTCAATCTTGGAAAAAAGGGACAGAATCATGAAAGAAACGAAACGTTTCGCCTTGTCGGACTCCGCCGCTGACGGCAGCGATACTGCCGTGAGTCGCTTTACTACCTTTTTTGTCATCTCTTCAGGAATTGACAAAAAGCCCTAGTTAGTTTCTGCTTTATCCAAACAAGTTCTGATTAACTGATTACGCTCGAGTTATGAATTGGGTTCTTGTATTTAATTGGATGTTTCAGTTCTGTGATTTTAAAAATTCTCTTTTTCGAAAACTTGAAGTGAGTTTTTTTTTTCTTTTGTATTTTCACTAATTATGAGTACTTTGGTGACATTTTTGTATTGAAAAAATTGTGAATTTTGGCATCCAGTCTGTTGATGTTAGTGGTGTTTAAAGCTTGAGTAAAGTAAGGAAAAGTTAAATAAAGTGTTTATTGAGATTGTGTTTCTTGCTGTTTGTGAAAGTGGGTTGGGATGACTTTTGCTACTTTGACTGTTTGAATTGTTTTTTTCTCGGCATGTTCTTGACTATGTTGTTGAGGGAGAGCTGCTAATGAAGTATTGTGGTAAGATCATGATGATTTTGCTTCTTCTAAACTGCTGTGAAAGGTTGTTAATGAGGTTCTACGGCTGGTTTACTCACTGTTGTTGTTGCTTGGTCATTGCAAGGTTGTTAATGAGTATTGATTATTTTGTGCCTGATTAGTGCTTTAGTCTTATGTATGCTGATATGAGATGTTTAATGGTGAATTAGTTTCGGAATAAAAGAGTAGTGGGAGGATCGCCATTTGAGGGTCTTGGTGCAGAACCTGCTCAACAGAAGACTATGATGCCACCGTTGGATACACGCCGGGCTGAGTCATCTCGACAGCATGTGAGAGCTCTCAATACCCAGTTCGCCAGGTCTATTATTTCGTTAGTATGAGAACATTTTGACTTCTTGTTTTGCTGATGATCTTTGAGCTTCTCTTATTCACCTATCTATAAATTTTTATCATTTGCATCTTGCACTGTTGTTAGTTTTCCAAAATTCCTCCTGTGGTTTCTTAGAATAAATTCAATAAAATGTTTATTTTTTTTTCTCGCATTTCAAAGATATTTGTTTATTGTTTGCTAAATATGTTCTGTATGCCCGATTGTATTAGTTGGGTGCAAACGCAATTGAAGAATCACCCTGATGAACTTTGGGAGGATGGTGTACGAGATTACCTTAGTCATGCCTCTGATATTATGGTAAATTTGACATTTTTCTATCTATTTCAAAGGCTATACATGGCGTATAATTCTTATATTGAATTTTTTTCATCAATCTCTTATTGCAGAAGAAGTTTAGTGATGTTGTGAACTGGCTTACTGCAAATGCCATAGGAGGAGGATCTACTACTCAATCTCTTTCTAGTGAAAAAGAATTGCTGACTGAAACAAAGGATAATGGGAATAAATTATTCCCAGAAAAAATTGGTTTTGCTCCTGCTAGTGCAAATACAACTTTTACAACTTCGTGGAGCTCTGGAATATTGTTGAACAATCAAAGCTCTGGAGGAGTATTCTCTGGTAACCAACATGCAAATATATTCGGTATTAGCTCTGTAAACTCGAACAATCTAAGCTCTGGAGGAGTATTATCTGGTAGTCAACATTCAAATGTGTTTGCTTTTAGCCAGAGCTCTTCTGCCCTGACCTCAAACAATCAAAGTTCAGGAGGATTTTTCTCTTCTAGTCAAAATTCAAATGTATTCGGTATTAACCAAAGCTCTTCTGCTGTAACCTCAAACAGTCAAAGTTCTGGTGGACTATTCTCTGATAATCAAAACCGAAAATCTCCCTTATTCTCCAGCAGTCAGAGTTCTGGTTTTTCTTCCAGCAGTCAAAGCTCTGGATTTTTTCCTTCTAGTCAGAGCACTGGACTGTTTTCCAACAGCCAAAGCACAGGAGCATTCTCCGGCAGCCAAACTCCCTCTTTATTTAGTAAGTGTTTACCATATTGCTTCCGTTCTGCTGGTAACAAAGTTGTACAGCGGAAGCTTAAAGATTGCTGTGGACACATACCTGTCCACGTGGAAATTTTTGTTTAGGTGAGTTCTCTTTTAACAATACTCCCGATGCTTGTTTCTATTCAGGAGTTCCAGGGTCAATATCTTCAAATCCAAACCCTGCTGATGATGCTGATGAAGGTGAGAAAAGATGTCACTGGACTTTTCCTTTCTCATATTAACAATTTTAATTTAATTTTTTACTTGTTTGCGCTATTGCATTTATCCTTTAGTGCAGTTGTGATATTGCTGTTATGAAATTAGTTCAAAAAGAGATGTTTTTAGTATCATAAAGAGTCTATATTTGTTCTTCTTTGATCAATTTTATTCCAGTGTCCATGCGTAAAATGTGAATTGTAATTCGTAACATGATAGGGTTGAGAGCCGCATTCATTGAAATTAAAAAATAAATTTAAGATTGAATTTAAATCTTTATTTAGTGATAAATCCTTAACTGTTTATCCTTTCTATCAAACATCCATTAAATTGTTAATTCCTTTTTTCCCATCTAGGGTTCTGGCAGACTTTCTATTTTTACTTTCTATTGCAATACATTTATCCTGCCTAATTCTATAACTTTCTCCAAAAGTACTTGATACATTGCCTTTTTTACTATTTCAAGTGATGCGAATGCTATTGGAATAGATGTTTAAAGAAGAATTAGGGTTTATGTTCTATTAAAACATGAAGTTTAGTCTAAATGAAATAGATTTTGAAATCTACAAATTTTGAATCATATGGCATACTTTTGGCAAGCATTTCTTGGAAATGTTTTCGTAGTTTGGAACATTCATTTCCAAAAATCTTGTCTAAAGCATCCATAATTGCACACTTGTATGTGATCGATTTTGCGCATGTTTACTGAATTTCCTTTTGGTATTATCAGAAGAAATTCCACAGCCTAGCAGCCCATCTGTGAAGAAGGCTGAGGAGAAGGGTATTGTTGTGGTCCATAAAGTGAAATGCAAGTTGTACGTAAAGGTACTTGCTTCTCATGTATTTTTTTATACACTCTTGAATGATCTTTCTTCTCATTTATTTGAGTTAGTTTCTTACGAGTACCATAGTATTCATATAACTACTGAATCTTCTGAATTATGTAGACTTCATATGCATTAAGGTCATATTTTGAACAATAGAAACAAAATCAATTTCTTAGAATGAGGAAGAAAAGTTAGAAATGTTTTTTAAATTAAATGTGCTTGGCTTCATACTTTGTCTGTAGACCAATTATATGATGTTCTGATGTTCATGATCCAGTTCTATGTGATGGGAATTCGCTCTTATTCTAGTATGATTCATTTGATAAAATTTTTTGGTTTGGATTTTTCACATATAGCATTTGCTGAGTAATTCCAGAATATATTTATGGTATTTACAGCAATAAAATTTTAAAGTTAAAAACTGATTTCATCTTAATCAAGGGGAATTAAAGAGTACGTGTCTGAGCTTTATTAAAAAAAGTAATTCCTAATAAATTTTATGATATTTGTGAAGGACTTGAGAAAATGAAGTGTTCCCACAGCTTCATATTTAGAAAGAAGAAATGGAAGCTAATAAATTCCATGTTTAATTTTGACAAATTTGTTTGTGGGATGTATCAGATGTGGATTGGACCAACAATATACACTGTGTAAAGTGAGATGAGTTTTAATATGAAGGAATGAGTTATAAGAATGATGGCTTCAAAAGGACCTAATGCAATTTTCTCATACGTGGGAAGATGAAAAGTCTTCTATTTCCTTACAACTTTGCATGATGCTGTCATCTTTTTATTATTACAATAATGTGATATGCTGTCTATCCATATGCTTAGGCAACTTTATTGTGCATGCTCTCAGTTTGTATTTGTTCACTGATCAGCTGACTGCTTTGGTGTCAAGGGATTCTTATTGTGATTTTTATTTTCTCATCTGATTGCTGTAAATTGAATTAAGTGATTGGCACCCCTGCCTATGGGGTGCTTGCCTTGTGAGTTCACACACTCAGTTATTTCTTCTTTCTTTTTCTTGTTGTGTTTAGTCAAGTGATCCAGCGGATAAAGACACATGGAAAGATAAAGGCACAGGGCAGCTTTCCATCAAAACCAAAGAGGGCGAAAGGAAGGGTACAAAAGAATCGAAACCAACCATTGTCGCTCGGAATGAGGTACTTCCTTTTGTTTTTTCTTAATATATGCATCTTTAAGATTGATTACTAATTTCTTTGTCAGGTTAATCATTACAATTTTTGTGGCATGACAGGTTGGTAAAGTATTACTAAATGCTTTATTATATCCAGGAATCAAGACGAATGCTCAAAAGAACTCACTTGTTGCAATATTTCATACATCGGTAAATCATTGCTAATATTTTTTTTCCGTAATTAATTATGATACTTATTTAGTTATGGCCTGCAAAGGCGAATGGATAATTTTGAGGTTCCTGTTCAACTTTTAGGATTAAACAATTGCAATCATGTGCCTTCAGTTCCTGTTTATAAATATTTATTATATTGAACAGGATTTCCTTTTTTATTTGTTAGACTATTTACGATAGACTCTTTACAGTCACTGCCTTTGTCTCCAGATTTACTTCTGTGGTTGTTTTGGCATTTCTTATGAAACGGGCTAATACTGATATAACCGTTGTTATTTTTAGGCTTATTATCTGGAACAATAAAATGCAGGATTTTTGTTAGCATGAGTTGTGTTTAAGCGACAAAATGCTAACTTCACATATAGAACTAATTGTAATAGGGGTCTGTATGTGAAATGTAGACGGCGTGTTCTCATGCAGTGAAACAGTGATTCTTCCTGTTCATTTTTGCTGTTTATTTTGACATTCAATAATTTTGGCACACCAGTATCTTTTTTACGCTAATTAAAGTTTGCGACTTGGTTGCAGGGTGATGACGGAGGCAATAGTGATACTGTCATGGCTCGGACGTTTTTATTCAGAACAAAGAACGAAGAGGAAAGAAATAAGTTGGCAACGGCAATACAAGAATATGCTCCGGCATCATGAGAAGTCACTGTTAAAAAAATTGCTTAAATAATTGACTTGTACTTGGGGGTATTAAAACAGGTTACCTTGGGTACCAACTGGGGTCAATTTTCACAGATCGGACCCCATGAGTTCAATTGTATTGCTATTGCTTGCTTGTACCAATAAGAGAACAAGGATTGGTGCTTCATGTTTGGATCATAATTTATAGGCAGTTCTCCTTTTATTCTAGTTGTGCCAATTTCATTGATGTGTATACGTTTGCATTATGATCTAACCAAACTGGTGTCTGCGTGCGTTAACACCATGCAACAATCATTATACTGAAAACAGCGAACCTTCTTGATCTAAATCGATCAGCCAGTTTTTATACGTTTGTTTTGCTAGGTTGAGTTCTCTAACCCCTCAAATCTAGAGACAACTTTAATGCCATTATAGTCAAGCTAGAAATGAGTAGTACTATCATTGAGTTAGAGACGAATTGTAGTCAAAGTACAGATACTTTAAGAGAAGAGCCATTAACATGTGAATCAACTAAAGAGAATTTCAAATTCATTATAGTTGAGTTCTTCAGATCAGCTTATAATATACGAGTATGAATGAATTTATCTATATCATATCATATCATATCATATATAAATATACGGATATGAGGAAAACTTTTACAGAAACATTTATAACCTATAAAAATATAAACAAAGAATTAAAATTTCAAAAATGTAGAACAAAATACGAAAATGAGTCCAAAATGTTCGAGAATAAGTAAAAAATGGTCTCATTTTGAACATACAGGAATGAAGACAAATGTTCGAAAATGAGTACTAAATATTCTCATTTTGAATATACGGAAATAAAGATAAAATCTTTGAAATGAGTATAAAAAGATAACAATTTGGTCTACATACGAAAATTAGTAAAAAATTGCAAATCTTCTCGTGTCCTTCTATCTATGGCGGACAAAGGCCCTAGCCGCCACCCTTAATTACACCATCCTTCCTCGTCACTCTTTGACTCTCTCTTCTCTTATTTAAGTCGCGCTCTCTCTATTCATTTATTGTAGGATATCCAAGGAGGAGAAAGAGAGTGGAGGTGGAGGAGAGAGAACTCAAGAGGAGAGAAGGTGGAGGAGATGCCGAGATGGAAACTTGAGAGGGAGGAGAAAGGAGAAACAAGAAAGCAAGGCGGACAAGGAAGTTAAGTGGAAGGAGAAGATGTGAGGCGGGAGAGATAGAGAGAGAGAGAGAGAGAGGATATGAGGGAAGTCGAAAATGAGACCAAAACTTTCTCAGTTTTGAAACTATCTCGGTTTTGAACAAACCTTCCCATTTTTGAAATTTTAATTCTGTTTTGTATTTTTAAAATTTTAATGCTTGGCTGAATATTAGAGAAAAATAATTAAAAAAAATGTAGTGTAATTTTCTCTTTGTTTTTATTGATCACAAATATATTAATTATTATTAGTTAGAGATAAGTATTTATCTCTATTCACCTACTAAATTTACGATTGGATTCAAATTATAATTATCTTTCTTTCTTTTTTATCTTATCATCAGTTTATCTAATTTGGCAGATTAAGTGACTTTATCTTCAAATCGAATAATAAAACTAACTTTATTTCTAAATATACTTATTTTAAAATTCTTGTGATAGACGGTAGAGATTGCAAACAAAATTAATCTGATAAATGACAATTATAATTAAAATACCCATTGATAATCGAATAGGATTTAAATATAAACAAGATATCCACTAATACTCGCATAATATTTAATATAGACATCTATTAGTCCAATTTTGAAACCAATAATCAGATTGGTTCTTTAATTATCTTAATTCAAAACTTTATACGTAACCTTTTTTTGACTTTTTTGTTCTTCTCATTTGGATTCTTGAGAAGATATGGACGAAAATATATTTTCTTCCTTATTGTTAGGCTTGTACGATGGGGTGAGATTTGAACTATGAAGCATTGGTTATAATTTATGATATCTTAATACCTTTTTTTTCAATCGATGCTTATATAGCAAATAAATAGCACCACGATTGAAACTTGAGGTTCTTAAAAAGAGAAAGTGGTAAGATATCTTAATACGTATTTTTTTATTTGATTTTGATACTCTGATTAAAGTTATCCTTGATTTGATGAACTTATTGATATTTGTCAACTTCAATATATTTTTTTGCAAGTCAAAAACTTTCAATTAATCGCATATTATTGAAATAAGTGATTAATTTTTGGTCGTGATCCATTGCTTCAGCCTTTTTTAAACAAATGTTATTGAACAATTGGGGTGATTGCTTGAATTTTATACTAATTTGATACTTTTTCTCTTAATAGGGCGGCGGCTTCCTGCGGCACGAAATTCTTAGAAACACAGGAATAAGCAGTCAACCTCATGAGCATGGCCATGTGATGTGAGTATCAGAGTACAATGAAGACAACAAATAAGGAGGCACTTACATACAATAACGTTTCTTTGACAATATCAAACAATTAAGTTACATTCAATATGATGTTTCTCATTTTGTACCTTTTATAATCTCTATATTTACGTTTTTAGGCCCCTTTTCTAATTGTCACCTTTACGGCTATTTGGATTATACGCAAACAGAGAAGTGCTATGCATAGACCGTGTCCATTCTGAATGATATTCTTCTTGAGATTAACAAGGAGTCTTCCTCATATATACTATATAACGTCCATTGATATCAAATCTTAATCAACAATCTTATAACCATTACTTCTAATTATAAAAAAACTTCAAAAGTTATCGATTGGGGTTGTGAATGTCGGATTTGGTATCCTAAACAGCTGGGTGTAGGCAAAATAAAGGGGGAGAGGTCTACTGATATGCAAGTCTATAGTTTTTGGAAATAATGAAGCTGTTAGTGCAACTTAGAGGTATGCTTTGGCTAGGTTATGTTCGACATTCTCACAATCCATCTACTCCTACAGTTTGAGAAGTTAAAGAATTAGAGAGGAGTTGAGTTAGCTAAAAGAAATATGAAGGATTCATGCCATTGTTAAACTTAGTGATTGTTAGTCTATTTTTTATATTAATTGTTTAGTGGATGATGCTTCTTATTTTGGATTGTTAGCATTTATTAGCAATTTTATTTTCTGTTAAGGTTGTTTTTTTAAAGGATGTCAGAGTTTGTAGCTTAGCTAAAGTTGATTTAATGAAATCAATTATCTTTAAAAAATAAATCATTTCTATCCATCGTCCATGTTTAATTGAAATTTTGAGAGCAGGAAATTAAAAAATATGTAAATTCTAATGGAGTTCCTAAATTAAAATATGATATTACATAATTTTTTTATATAATATGTTTTCCTACGTTGTGTACAAATTTTAAACTTGACATTTAAATTTACTTATACTTTACACACTTTTTTTCATATATCACATTTTTATTTATTTGAAACATAACAAATTAGTAATAAAATTTACAAAAGTTCCAATTTATTTATAAAAAAAACAAAGTTCGTGTGCAATGCATGTGCTCACAAAGCTAGTCTATGTTTAAAAAACACGGATCCGAAAGTATATTATCGAAAATACTTTTCTTAGTTGTAAATAATCACGTATTAGTTCTCTCACGTAACCATTATCATTCCTAATTCTACTAAAATTCCACTCTGTTGTAAATAAAAAAGACTAGTCGATAAATAAATATTTTGTAAATAATCACGTATTAGGTCTCACACGTAATCATTGTCATTCCTAATCCTACTAAAATTCCACTTTTACTCATAGAATTAGCATCCCGTTACACTTTAATTTCATGGCAACAAGAAATTCTAATCAAAATGCCAAAATTGCTTAATACGAGTATGAATAAATAGACATAAAAAAGCACCAACCTTAATAGATGTTAGAACCAATATAATTAGATTCCTGCTCATGTTTTGCATTTAGCTAGTCCTCCAAAGAATGTAAAAAGGCAAAAAACACTAAAGATATGTATAACCAAACAGTTTTCATCACCACCAGAGCTCGGCAGCTTCAAGGATGATCTCAGTTAAGTTACTGTGTCCACCACCATTGATGTGTCAGATCTTATTATTGTTATACAATAAAAGCTTCTGGCTGTAGTAAAATTTACAAATCCACTCTTCTAGCAAACAAGTGATAACCTCAGTGATGGGGCAGTTGGGATATGTGTACATGATGCCCAACGAATCACTGATTCTGATACTACAATGTCAAGTTGGTCAAACTCACCAAGTCCAATTGTGTGGTTTCTTCTTTTGTGGATGTTAGAAACCCTTGAAACGTTGATTCCATCTCGTCGGAATTCAATCTTGTGCAGCATTTCTTCTACGAGTTTCACAGAGGCAGAAGTATTTTGTGATCCAAATATCTTTCCTAAGAGCGTTTCTGCATGAATAAGAAGGATGATGTCCTTTAAGGTTTCACTAAAATGAACTGTATGTTAAATCAATCAATAAACCAAAAACAATTAATAGATTAGAGTCCTGTCCATTTGTAAATGGAGCTTCAACGATAGCAAAAACATAATGGGAACTACGCAGACTGAATTAGGATATCTCAAACCCTCAAGATACGATGAAGAGCTGCTGTAAATAATTGATGAAGAAGTGATGGGTCAAGTTACCACCTAACAACATACCTCCATGGATTGCACCCATTTCTGGCATGATTGGTTCAACTTCAAGCTTGGCTTCTTCTTTCTCAGTAGCAGAACATGGGCTGAAGAATGTAAAGCTTGGCATGGATATTATCGGCGGGGAGATTTCTACTGCAATCGACTCATTGTTGTTACCAAAAGAGAAGCCTCCAGGTGCAGTGCAAGGAGTGCTGTTGTCAACTCGGAAAGAAGAAAAAAGTGAAAAGTATATAGGAGATTGTATTTGTTGACATTCACCAGTTATGGTTGATCCACAGTTAAAACTATAGTCTTCATCCCTTGTAATGACTGAAACTGGCAAAGAACTGTTCTTTACGATCTGCCCACCTTCAAAATCATCCTGAACGTGTTCTTGAGCAAGTTGGGAACAATCTTGCATCCAGGAGTGATCTGTTCGGTACAGTAACTATTATTGTAAAAGGAACATATCCCGGCATTTGAACATTTGATAAAGTTAAAAGCACAAAATTATGACATTTTTGAAAGTAAAAGCTAGAAAAAAATTTCATTCGTTAATCACTTCCAACTATTGTCATTATGCAAGCAATAACATCAGATTGGTGAATATATAACTTAGTTGATATGCTGGGTTCGTCTCTTTCCCAATTAAAAAATTTTGTTACAAAAGGCAAAAGGGTTGCCACCACATAAACAAGAAATTATGTTTGCAAGAGGTTTAACCAAGGAACATAAGCGAATAAAAGCACTTTTGATATTACAAAACTGTATTCACCTATAAGCGAAAGGAGTTCCCTTACAACATAAATCCAATGTCTACATAAATTCTATGAAGCATCGAGGACCTAATATCAGAAAATCAGAAAAATTGCAAAGTAAATACTAGAAAGAAACTTGAGAATTTGAACAAGTGATTTTCCAAGTACTCAAAAACAGCTTTCAAAATGATAAAAGCAATGCTTTCTATTGAACTTTCACCAATAAATTTGAGAAGAAAAATATGAATATGAACTACAGTTACAATGGCAACTTACTTTGCAAAAGCACTAAAAGATGTCCTATGTCTGACATGACTCTATATGCCTAATATGAAGAAAAAAAAAACAAAATACAAAATCGCCAAAAGCCACCATCACCAGAGTCATTTACTAATTCCTTGAGTTTCCATCCAACACAAATGCATTGCTAAGCGCTGGTTTAACTCCCTAAAAAGAATTTAAGCAGTCTCATAGTACCACTAGAAAATTCTCACTATCCAGAGCAAAAAGCTTATTTGGTGCAAAGAAAAACAGATGCATGACATACCTAAAACCTCTGCAGCACTGAGCCTCTTGCAAGTGTCAACGCAGAGCATTTTCATGATCAAGTCCTTGGCAGATGTCGATATTTGATCCCAAGAATCAGGAGGGAATCGAAGATCCGCAGCCCTAACGGCATCAAAGATCCTTGATTTAGTCTTCCCCCAAAATGGAGGCATACCACTTAGAAGAATGTAAAGAATTACACCGGCACTCCACACATCAGCAGCCTGATTATAACCTCCAGCCAAGACTTCAGGAGCAATAT